>JAIUZE010073343.1:0-188084 GCA_022085475.1 Heliosperma pusillum | reverse complement strand
TTGATATTGATCACTTGTAAACTACGACCTTTGTGAATACGGACTTTGCAAATTGGTTTACATTGAGTGGGAGAAATTTATTATGGATATGAGAATCGGTTATCGCACATAAACTTGTACGGACAAGTGGGAGATTGTTGGAGCCAGTGTCCTCCACAGTTAGTGCAATAACATAAATAAATCTCTGTAGGTTCACAGGGTATACTTCGTATAATAATCAGTTGATTAACGTTTATCAATAACGGTTGGCTTGCTAGATAAGTTTGACGTTATTGTCATACTGATGGCGGTAATCAACTGGTCCCTAAAAGTCACACCTATTGGATGTGTTCGAGAGATATGATTATTTGAGAAAATAATTATATTGATGCCTTATAATATGACTAAAAGGTTAGTCAGTGTTTTTGACTAAACGGTTAGTCAATGTGATGATAAAAAATTATTTAATACAGATTAAATAATGTTGTTTAGCCGAATTAACAGTAATTCGCGATTAAATATAAAAGGTTATATTTAATTGTCATATATATTGCAAGCTAAATTAAATATAAACTGATATGTTGAATTAGTAAAATTGTAAATATACGGATATTTATAATTAATAATATACGGATATTAATTGCAATATATTAATAGCTAAATATGAACCGAAAATAAAGTATTATAATACTCTAAAATTTCGGCCATATAGAGGGTTTTTAGGAAAGAAAATATCTTTCCTAATTACACTAGGATACCTTGTGATAGGGGACTATATAAAGGAATTGGTTTCCCTATTTTAGTTCTTCTTGAAAAAAACCTAATCACAAGTTGAGCCTCCACCATCACATAATTCACAAAAAGAGAGAAAACGGTTTCTCAAGAGTTCTAGCAATCTCAAGGCATATCTTGTTCCATCTAGGGTGTTTTGATTAGGAGAATACCTATTTTGGTATTTGTTCTTAGGCCTTTATCGCAAGGACTAAAGGTTATTTCTTAATCCCTTCGTCTTATGCAATTTTGTTTATGACTATTAATCATATAAGTTAAATTTCATTATAATCCTGTCGATTTAAAGGGTTGTATACGGATACGAATCCCACACTTATATGGGCTGAAACAGTCTCCTAGGCAATGGTACAAGCGGTTTGACAGTTATATGATGAAGATCGGCTATAATAGGTGTCCGTATGATTGCTGTGTATACTACAGTAAGGCTGCGAGTGATTCATTCATCTATCTAGTCCTATATGTCGATGATATGCTAATAGCTGCAGAGAAGAGGTCTGATGTTCAGAAACTGAAGGGTCTCTTAAGTACTGAGTTTGAGATGAAAGACTTGGGTGCGGCGAAGAAAATTCTGGGAATGGAGATCTTCAGGGATAGAAGCAAGAAGAAGTTTTTCTTATCTCAGAAAGGCTATATTCAGAAAGTGTTGTCAAGATTTGGCATGTCTACAGCTAAATCCATAGATACTCCTAGTGCATCAAATGCACATCTGTCTGGTGCGTTTGCACCTAAGTCAGCTGAAGAAAAGGCATACATGTCTCGGGTTCCTTATGCTAATGCAGTAGGAAGTTTGATGTATGCTATGGTCTGTACTAGACCTGATCTAGCACAGTCTGTCAGTGTGGTGAGTCGATTTATGGGTGATCCAGGAAAAGAACATTGGCAAGCTGTGAAGAGGATCTTTAGGTATCTTAAGGGTACATCTGATGTTGGTCTCATTTATGGAGGTGATGGAGAGTGTTTGGTATCTGGGTATTCTGACTCAGATTATGCTGGAGATGTGGACAGTAGAAGATCCATGACTGGTTATGTTTTCACTCTTTGTGGTTCGGTTGTCAGTTGGAAGGCTACTTTGCAGCCTACAGTAATGTTTTCTACTACAGAAGCTGAGTATATGGCGTTGACATCAGCAGCTAAAGAGGGAATATGGTTGAAAGGGTTGATTAATGATCTAGGTCTACATCAAGATCAAGCTATTGTGTACTGTGACAGTCTCAGTGCAATCTGTCTTGCTAAGGATCAAGTCCATCATGAGAGAACTAAACACATTGATGTCAGGTATCATTTTCTGAGAAATGAGAAGAGGATTAAGGTGAACAAAGTGGGTACTGCTGATAACCCAGCTGATATGTTTACCAAGCCAGTTCCGCAGAGCAAGTTTGAACATTGTTTTAACTTGCTAAATATCCGAAGCATCTGATTGCCCTTAGGGGGCAATATCTGAGGGGGAAGGGAGAAGAGTTTATTCTGGTACATCTGGCATCTATGGGGGTGCATTTGGTACATCTGTTCTGGTTGAGAGAGAATTCAAGTCAAGGTGGAGATTTGTTGAATAATGCCTTGAATCGGTTTAGTTGCCACTTCGAGTGACAATGCGGGGGTCTCGCTGGGGTCCAGGGGTGAAACGCCCTGGTAGGGGCTCGGGGGCAACGCCCCCGAAACCTAAACGGTATCCGTTAATCTGTTTGGGCTAGGGTTTCTGTCTTGGGCCTTTCTAGGTTTTCTGTATTAGGTCTTAGAGAGTAGTATATAAACTCTCTAAGCCTAACCCTAGCAGCTATCATATCATAACTCTGAATCTGAAAACTCTGTAACTCCTCAACATTAATAAAACTCTCCTCCCTTCTGCCCTGTGGACGTAGCTAACACACCGTTAGTGAACCACGTAAATCTGTATGTTATCGTCTTTATTGTTTTTATTTGTTCTTTCTCGTTTTCTGTCATAACAGAGTGAAAAGGAGGGAGTACTTCGTAGTGGTCTAATTGTTGTGGTGTTTTCCTCATGGTATGATCGGGGAAAAGAATAATTTATTTTTGTCATGAGGTGCCTAATATTTAGGTGTCATTATAACGCTTTGAGACACTCCTGTACTCTACTACAATTAAGTCACTTTGGTTATTACTTGTCATCAAGGGTAATTTTGATGACTTACCTGGTCCCCGGACTTGTAGGGTGTTTGGGTATTCCCTTAGTCACCCAAAAAATATTTAGGTTATTTAGGTTATTTACACGCAAATATTTAACATTATATTTTTTTTTGCCAAAGTGTAACCTAACTTTATATTTTGTTTGTTATGAAGTACAAGCTAACGTTTTCCGATTAAAAAGAAAGTCAAGATTTTTTCTTGACTTAGCAAAAACACGTAATTTTGTATTAAATTTTTTTAATTACAATTAGTAAACCTTTATGTGTATTTATCCCAAGACACATTTTAACGTAAAGCAGTCGTTCTAGAAGAACTATAATTGGAGTAGTTTTTAAGTTTTTATAAAACTTAAATGGAGTTGTTATTCTTTAAACTAGTTTTACTCTCGTGCAAAATGCATGGGTTGTTTTTCGAACACTGTATTTATCAAAATATTTAACAAAATGATATATTAACATTTGGAATTCACATATGCAGATATAGAATGCTAGCTTCATATAAAATAATACTCCCTCCTATTCCATCTATTCTTCCCTATTTCCTATTTGGTCTATTCATTTTTTCTTCCATATTTCCATTTTTGGAGGTGGAGTTGTGTGTTTTGTGTGGTTCATATTTAATTGCATGTGGGGTATAGTGTTTTGTGTGGTTCAAATTCATTTCCTTGTATCAAACATGAAAGAAGCATTAAAAAAATTAATTCAAACATTCTAAATCGCGTTATGAATTAAAAGATTATATGAAAAAACTTGATGTTCATAACTACTACATTAGAAGTGATGTAAGTACTGATGTGATTAAAGTGATAATAAGAAACTTGATTTAATTTTTAGATAAATATATCTTTTTCAATTGTAAAACGGTGAAAAGAGCGGCATACACCACTTTTGACCTGCTTTCTGAGCATGTTGCGACGCGAGTCAACCAACTTATTTTCGACATGACCAATATTATAAACTAACCCGTTTGCCAATTTTACATAACAATAACGCATATAATCTCGGAGAATGTGTTAAATTAAACTACATTTTTATAAGTTGAAGATTAAATAAATTGATAGTTTCTCACCAATTAGTATTCACTTAATTAAAATGTAATTTATTTTGTTAAAATTTTTATTTATTTATAGTTTTGTAAAATGTTATGATTATAAATATATTATATAATTTAATTTATTTTGTAATAGTTTTATAAGTATATATATATTATTATGTGTATTATTTTCAAATAAAACTAATATGACTAATCAACACCAATTTACGATTAGATCATCCTTTAATAGAAGGAGAGTATTTTTAGTTATAAGGTATAGTTTTACTATTTTGTGTAAAAGTGGGGACAAAGAAATATAAGAATGAGTTTTTAAAATTTATACTTGAATTTTCACTGAATTATCGTGTAAAGCTGGAAAAAAAAATTAAGCCATAAAGTATTTTATAAATATTACTTAGGGGTTGTTTGGTTGCATGTAGGAAGTGCACTTCCATAGGAATTTTCACTTTACATGATTTTACATTTCATGTGAATTAAAAAAACTTGTTTGGTTGCATGTAGGAACTCTAATTCCATAGGAATTCCCACTTACCTAAGGGGGGCTAGGTAAGCAACTTCCTCCATTTTGGAGGAATTGGAATTCATGGGAAGTCTCAATTCATGTGAATTGTGTCAACCAATTGTGTCAACCAAACAACTCACCATTTTTACAATTCACATGAATTAGAGTTCCTATGTTATTTAAGAGGCAACCAAACAACTCCTTAGTTTTATAAGGTGTATTTTAATTAAATGAGGTTAGAAAGTTAGTGGGCCCTAATGTATATGATGAGGTGGTTTCACCAAATGACTTTAAATGTTTGTGTTTTAACAGAATGAAAATTAGCGAGATCTGACTGAAATTTCTAGTTACATAAGATCGATTACACATTATAACTAAATGGTTTTCAAAGGCCCAAAATTGTCAACGTGCATTCATATTGTTATAACCTAAATGTACCCGATCATGTGAAATGACTTACGTGTGGTTTTTTGCAATGGAGTAAATTTGCTTTTTCAAAGGAGTTAAATCCAATCATAATATTAATTTATGTACAAGTTTCCCGCCCAAAATGGTATTGTAAAATAGGTTGCTCAACGTTGATAAATGTTACAAGTGAGCACAATGAAAGAGAACGAGAGAGATAATCGTTGTGTAAGCTACTTTATTCATTACTAATTGAATTTGAGATGAAATTCTTTAATCTTTATTAGAGTAATTATTTTGATAACCGTTACGACAAGTACTCTCGTTTTTAAAAACTGCAACCAAACTAACTTCTTATTAAAATCTGCTACCATTTGTACTAGGTTCGTTTATAATATACTATCATTTCTCATCGAACCCCCAAATATCACTTGAAAAGACTAAAAATACCCTCATTTTAACCTCCCTCCATTTCTTACCAAACTTAAAACACTCTTAAGCTAATTATTTACCTTCTATCAAATTTCTTCTTATAAATCCTTATTCACTTGCACATCATTTTCTCCACCACAATCCTCTTAACTGATTTGAAGAATTTTCACGAATTTTATCTATTATACTTAGATTAGTAATGATATTTCATCTGCTCCTCTTTAAACCTCACATTCCTTTAGTACACACTCAATTAAATTTTACCAATCAACTTACCTTTTCTCAATTAATTTGGAGGAAATCCAAATTACAGCAAGATCATCTACTTCTAGTAAAATATGACCTAATAAGTTCCACAAATTTAACGAGTATAATCATATATATATATATATATATATAGTCAAGTTATAATGAGTCCATCTTCAAAATTGAGTCCATGAGTCATCATCTTGCCCTTTGGATGAAAGAGATGGAGGGACAAGATTAGAACAAAATGAAGGGACAAGATTAAAACCAAATGAGTGGGTTTTAATGACTTTCACCTACATTACGAGTACATAATGATGTAACTTTAGTCATTAAAAGTGTAACTTCAACCATTATTTGTGTAACTTCAAAATAAAATGTGATTTCGAGTATATAAATTTGAATTTATGTAACTTTAAGATAAGTTTATGTGATTTTTACCTTTTTATGAGGGTAACTTTAGTCATTAAAAGTGTAACTTCAACCATTATTTGTGTAACTTTAAACTAAAATGTGATTTCGAGTATATAAATTTGAATTTATGTAATTTTAAGACAAATTTATGTGATTTTTGTTTTTTTATGAGGCGAACTTTAGTCATTAAGAGTGAAACTTCAACCATCATTTTTGTAACTTTAAATTAAAATGTGATTTCGAGTATATAAATTTAAATTTATGTAACTTTAAGATAAATTTATGTGATTTTTACCTTTTTATGAAGGTAACTTTAGTCATTAAAAGTGTAACTTCACCCATTATTTGTGTAACTTCAAAATAAAATGTGATTTCGAGTATATAAATTTGAATTTATGTAACTTTAACATAAGTTTATGTGATTTTTGCCTATGAGGCTAACTTTAGTCATTAAGAGTGTAACTTCAACCATTATTTTTGTAACTTTAAACTTTATTAGTGAAACTTCATTTATTAACTGTGTAACTTTAGTCAATTATAGTGTAACTCATGTTTAGGTAACTTTAGTCTTTTCTAGTTTAACTTCAGTCCATACTAATGTAACTATAGTCATTAATTAAGTAACTTCAGTCCTTAATAAGATAACTTTAGTCCAGTGCAACTTTAGTCCATAATTATGAAATTTTAGTACATACTAGTGAAACTTTAGTCCATAATAGTGAAACTTTAGTACATACTAGTGAAACTTTAGTAAATACTAGTGAAACTTTAATACATACTAGTGAAACTTTAATACATAATTGTGAAACTTTAGTACATTTTAGTAAAAAAAGAATCTAACATAAACACAGAAAAACATAAGATATAGTTTTAAAAAAAATAAGATCTACAAAAATAGTGAATCACGAAAATAAACAAAGTATATCTAAAAAACAAAATAAAAAATATAAAAATTTCACAATCCTAGCTTTCCATTTTGTTTTAATCCTAACCCTTCATCCTCCTAATTCAAGGGATTGGATGAGGACTCAAGGACTCAAATATACTAAGGGGTCTCATTTGAACCCACCTCTATATATATATATATATAGAGGCAAGTTATAATGTGTCCACCTCCATAATTTAGTCCTTAAGTCCTAATACTAACCATTAGATTAAATGAAATGGATGGTTGTGATTAAATTAGAGATTTTTGGAATTAAATAGTGAAATTAGATATTAATTACATACAGTCTACTTTTTATACTCCCAATACTGACAAATTCACAATAATTAGAATCCCATTGATTAGTGTTATACGTGAAAACAAAAAAAATGCTTCATCTTCTCCTTTTTTTCCCCGACTCACTCATTCTTTTCCATTTGATAAAACCATTTTCTTGTTGCTTCAATTTTTTCCATTTAATCAACTTACTTCTCTCTCTAAAGTTAAACATCCTTATCTTTTTTTTCTCTCAACTGAAGGCCGTCTTTCGTAGCCTTATATTTCATCACAAAGGAGCTGTTATGGCTGACATGCAGATTATACTGCTCAACAATGGTAATTTTTTGATTCTTAATTAAGATTTGTTATATTGTTTTTTTTTTACAATATAATCGTTTTATTGTTGACGAAACTGTGTGGGTAATTATTTTTATGGTTTCATTTTTTAAGTTTGTGTATGGGTTACCAGGTTTAAATTTTTGCATCATGAACGATTATTATTAACTGGATAAATTTGATGATGAATGAATGTAGGTATAGATGATGATAAATTTCTTTTTGTATAAGCAATTGGTTGAAGTTGTACATGAATAAATTAGTTGCAGTAGTATGGATCGTATAATGACGTCGGTTTAATTTCCTTGTTTGCTATAGACTAAAGTTTCATAAAGAATAAAGTTTCATAATTTGTAGTTAGAGTTTCATAAATAGTAGTTAGAGTTACAGTTTCATAAATAGTAAGAGTTTCATAAATAGTACTTAGAGTTATATCCTTTATTGATTAAAGTTACGTGAAGATAAATTATAGTTACATAAGTCACTGTTGAAATGAAATGTCAGTCTAGTTCAAATTTCAGAAATTTCAGTTACAAAAATTCAAAGTTTCATTATAAAATGTTAGAGTTACATGTATATGTCTAAAAGTTACCTTTAAAGTTTCATTTAGACTAAAGTTTCGTAATTTGTAGTTAGAGTTTAATAATTAGTAGTTAGAGTTACAGCCTTTATTGATTAAAGTTACGTGAAGATGAATTATAGTTACGTAAGTCACTGTTGAAATGAAAAGTCAGACTAGTTCAAGTTACAAAAATAAAAAGTTTCATTATAAAATGTTAAAGTTACATGTACAGGTTTTAAGTTAAAAAAAAAACTTTAAAGTTTCATATAGACTAAAGTTTCATAATTTGTAGTTAGAGTTTCATAATCAGTAGTAAACACACAGTTCTATCCTTGTTTATCCTAAAGTTTCATAAATAGTAGTTAGGGTTTCATAATTTGTAGTTAGAGTTTCATAAACAGTAGTTAGAGTTACAGTTTAGACGACTCAACAGCAGTCAACAACACACTTCTATCCTTGATTATCTAAAGTTTCAGTTACAGGTGACGATAATACAGCATCAACTGAAGGCAAAGGTTGTCGCATGTGCAAGTAAGCCGAAACGCATGTGCAATAACTGCAAGCAAATGGCACATCATGACAAACGTAACTGTCCTAATCCATTTGTGGAACGTCCTCCACAAAATGTTGACGATGAAGAGGAAGAAGAAGAGGAAGAGGAAGAGGAGGAAGAAGAGGAAAATGAAGATGATGGGTTAGAGGATTAGATAAATGTTTTTATTTTATTTTTGGGGTGTTTTAGTTTAGTACAAGGAAGAATTAGAATTGTAATTCAGTATGTACTTGTTTAAGTTTAATTCAGGAAATACTTTTTTAAAGTCCCATTTTTATTGATTAGTGTTTTGCATCATTGTGTTATAGTTACAGTCTTTGATTGCATCATTGTGTTATAGTTTAATTATAAAGAAGACGCTTCTTTACTAAAGTTGCATAATATCGTGCTAAAGTTTCATACCAAATGAATTAAAGTTACACAGTTTCATATAAACTAAAGTTGCATAATATCGTGCTAAAGTTTCATACGAAATGAATTAAAGTTACACAGTTTCATAGTAACTAAAGTTGCATAATATCGTGCTAAAGTTTCATACCAAATGAATTATAGTTACACAACTTACTGTTGAAGTTAGAATGCTATACTGGTTACATGTCTGGTAATATTATAACATTCCAAGATGATTGACTACAGTTCAAATATAAGGGCATGTAGTTTCACACTCTACGCGATAGAGTTCCATTAAGCAATTTCATATTGAAGTTAGAAAGTTATACTTGTTAGAGTTTCATTAATCAGTTTCAAAGTTCCATAATATCGAACTAAAGTTACATAATTTCCTATTGAAGTTACTAGATTGAAATTTAAAGATTTCCAATTTACAACAGATTCACAACCTACTGTTAGAGTTTCGTTAATTAGTTAGATTTCAGATTTATAGTTACCTACATAGAGTTAAATGATAAAAATACTTAGATACCCATATTTTAAATTAAAATTTAATAAATATATAAAGAGTAAGTCATAATGTGAAGACAGTAAAAGTTGAAATACAAAGTCCATTGGACTCATCAAGTGATCTGATTGTTATTTTTTGGACGTAATCTTGTTCGCTTTCCTGGCAGCATAAAGTTTTTTCCATAAATCAGCTTTTCCGTCCACAAATGTATTCACCTTCTCCAATAAATCTTTCCGGTTTTTGTTCATGTCCGCCAGTACAAGTGTTGCAGCAAGTTGGATTACCAGATAACGGCGGGTGATCTTCCTCATCAAGTCTTCGCTATTGAACGGCGCACCCTCATATAGTAACATATGCATCATGGTGAATACGCCGGACTCCTCTATATTAGCTTTTGGACCTTGCCAGGCTAATTTTATTTGACGTCTCTCAAACATAGGGACCTCTTCTACCCTTCCCAGACCCCTGGACTCCAAGTAGTCGCTAAACACCTCGCCCTACATATACATTATTATAGGGTGGTAAATGAACAAAATTTGTGAAGTGAATTTGTAAATTTGATACTATAATGCAGTGGAAAGTAAAGAAATTAAAACTTACAATTATAATAGCCACGCCAACGATGTCGGACTGTTTGGAAGCCGGGTAATATTGATTATCGAGGAATTCAATAATCTTTGATTTGAAATTGATACATACACACGCATAATGCTCGTCGACATTAACTGGTATGAAAAATAGTTCTGCGTTCGTGTTAAACGAACGACCACATCCCTTGATAAACATGTCCCATAAATTGTAGTTAGAGTTTCATAAATTGTAGTTAGAGTTTCATAAAAACTAGTTAGAGTTTCAGAATAATAAATAGAGTTACAGAATATCTAGACTAAAGTTTCATAAATTGTAGTTAGAGTTTCATAAAAACTAGTTAGAGTTTCATAAATTGTAGTTAGAGTTTCAAAAAAACTAGTTAGAGTTTCATAAATTGTAGTTAGAGTTTCATAAATTATAGTTAGAGTTTCATAAAAACTAGTTAGAGTTACAGAATATTAAATAGAGTTACAGAATATCTAGACTAAAGTTTCATAAATTGTAGTTAGAGTTTCATAAAAACTAGTTAGAGTTTCATAAAAACATTCAACAACAGTTTCATAAATAATAATTAAAGTTACAGACTATATAGACTAAAGTTTCATAAATTGTAGTTAGAGTTATACCGGATATACGGTTTCCGGATATACGGAAAAACCGGATATACGGTTTCCGGATATACGGAAAATCCGTATCGGATAAGGATACTAAAAATTGAGATTTTTAAAACCGGATATCCGATACGGTTTTGAAAACCGTATCGGATATACGGTTTTGCTCACCCCTAGTTAGAGTTACAGTATACAAGACACAACAGCAGTCAACAACACACTTCTTTCCTTAATGAACTAAAGTTTCATAAATAGTAGTTAGAGTTACAAAAAAAAACCTTTAAAGTTTCATGTAGGACACGACACAACTTCAAATTCATAAAAACATTCAAAATTATAATGTGGACTACATAATTCAGTTACAATACACAAATCTAAAAGTTACACTAAACAGGTTTAAAGTTACAAATAACAAACTTTAAAGTTTCATGTACAATTACAAATATATCGGACAATTAAATTACAAGTAATGCAATTGGGAGAAACACAAAAAAAGGGAGAAACGCATTATACAGTAAATTTGATAAACTTCTGAGAAAATGGCGATACAGGTTCAACTTATTAAAATTCAAAAATGGCGAAATAAATTAAACGAACAACGATAAAACCACACGAAACAAATTCAACTTGGTTAATAAAAAGAAAAATAATGCAAAACTACAATATGGATAAATAGGGATGAATGTACCGGAAATTAAGGATGAAGATAGCAAGTTGAACTCTCTATAATGGATAAATATGGATGAATTATGGATGAAAATGGAGTAAGGATGATAAATATGGATGAATTATGGATGAAAATGGAGTAAGGATGAAGATGGAGTAAGGAAGACGGATAGTTTGAAGAGAAAATCAGAAAAATGAGAAGAGGAGGAGAGATATGGTAAAGTGGGAAAATGTGTTTTCAGAGAGGGAATGTCAAACGTGGGAACATGTGTATTTGCATGATTAATGATTGTGCATGGGAAACAGTAGAGTATAATATTTTGGGATTAAATCTCAGCCATCCATACTCAAAGATCCAAGGGTGTATAATAGGACTCAATGACTCAATTATACTAAGGAGACTCATTTGAACCCACTTCTATAAATATATATATATACCAAGAAATATTAAATGCGTTTTTCCAGACACTCCATTTATACTTCTTCATCATATTACTTTGCAATGCCTCACTACAAGAAAACGGCACTCAGGCGATCGAAGTTGGCGACTGAATTTAGTCGCCAAATATAATTTGGCGACTGAAATTAGTCGCCAGGACCCAGTCACAGGCCTTAGTCGCCAAATAGAATTCGGACAACTGATTTCAGTCGCCAAATTTGGCGACTGCCAAAAGCGTTGCCAAATGGAGAAAATGGCGGCTGAGTTAAGTCGCCAAATTGGCGACTGTTTGGCTATGTAGTCGGCAAATTGGCGACTGAAAACACTCTCCAATAAACTCTGTTCAGTCGCCAATTTGGCAACTGCTTTGAGCCTTCAGTCGCCAATTTGGCGACTAATGTCAGTCGTCATGGCCAATTACAGATCAGTAGCCATTGGTTTGGGTACTCTTTTTTTGCGACTGAAAACAGTCGCTATATGAACATTTCAGTCGCCAAAACAGCTGCTTTTTTGCAAAAAAAAATTCCGTTTTTATCTTGCTATTTCATAAGCATACCCTGCACGAAACTTTGCTACAATAGCAAACAACAACAATGCAAACATTTACAGCACCACAATGAGAAACCAACACTCTGATATATATAAAATGAGAATCAAATCAAGTTTACAAATCTTGAAAAAAGATAAGAAATCTAAGTTTAAACATCACAAATAACAAAGAGTTTCTAAACATAACTGATATGACTTAAATCAAGTGCTAAGGAACCTCATTTCGGCTTGCAAACCGCCACCTCCATTGGCATCATCATGATCTCGCTGAAAGGGATTCGGACCTTGGTTGCATGTGTTGAACAAGGTTTCCATGGCTTTAAACTTTTCTTTCATTTGCCGAACTTCTTCATCCCTTTCGGCGTTTTTTCTTCTTTCTTCATCTAGCTGGGCTTGGAGTTTACTTACGACTCCCGGCTCGTAAGTTTGTCTCAAGCTAGAAGGCATCCTTGCCCTTGGAGCTTGGTAGAATACATCCTTAGCCGAGCCAATTCCGTACACGGATCCTTTCTTGAAGCCCTCAACCAAGTCAAACCAAATCTCATTATCGGGCTTCTCGGCCGGTTGCTTTTTTTTTCTCGCCAAAAAATGCATCCTACGAAATATAAACATTATGATTAAAAATGGCAACAAAATCAGATAAACATTCGGAAAAATGAGCTTATTGTATACATAAAAAAAATTGTTTGAAACTTACATATAGTTCCTTATCTTTCGGCTTAATCCAGTATCTTCTACCGTCTTAGAGTCGGGAGTGGGTGTCAAGGAAGAGCTCCGGAGCCGTGGGCATGTTACCTTTTTCCTTCTTACCCTTCTAAAAGAATAAAGACATGTATAAGAAGATTTTAATAAGAAGAAGAATTTAAGTTATAATTTTCAAATACGTAATATAATGGATTAATATGTAAACTTACACCCAAAACTCGATCCAAGAAAGATCTAGATCCCCCGTGATGTGAAGGCTCAACCGCTCCATCTAGCTTTCCTCTTCTTTTGTTGATTGATGCTTGGGCCGACTTAGCCGCCCGAGTGTTTATTCAGTCGCCAAATTGTCAACTATTCTACGCGGTCGCCTTTTATTAGTCGCCCGAAATGAGAATTCTTGTAGTGTCTTCTTCTCCACAATCAACATAGTAACTATATTATTTTTCTCCATTTGTTCCTAATCATACCAACTAATATAAACACAACCACATTTAGTTGCCTTCTAATTTCTCTCTTAATAGGAAGCCATTGACATATATAGCTATAAAAATCGAAAAAAAACCCCATATTTCTATCAGATAAAACGCGAATTGTAAACCCTAATTTGAAACATTAAAGGTTAAATCACAAATTGAAGTGAAGGCTTAGATTAAAGGATAGGGAATGAGATAAAACAAAGAAAGATGAAAATAGAAGAAAGAGTAATGGAGATGGAAGAGTAATTTAGAAGAAGAACATGTAAGGAATAAAATGAGTAAGGATAAAATAGGAAGAGCAAATATGACTTAAGATGAAGATCTGAAATGAATGGTTGAGATTCATTCTTTTTGGCTCATCTAATGAAATGTTAAGTGTATCGTAGACGAACCTAATATAATGGTAGCATTTTTTAAAAAAGAAATTAGTATTGGTGCCCGGCTCCGCCCGGGCTAGCTACATTTACAATTTAAAATTTATTTTATAATACATTTTTATAATATACTCCCTCCAATTCAATCCAAACTACCCATTTGCTTTTTAGAGGTCAAACTTTCAAAACTTTGACCGTTTATAGATCGGAATATATAGAACTTTGAAAGATGGAAATAATATATTTGGTTTTGTCACGGAAATATCTTTCATAAAATTATATTTTTTGTAAAATAATTTTATATATAAAGTAAGAAAAACGCGGTCAAAGCGTTGCCTCGAAGACCACCCAAAAGCAAATGGGTAGTTTGAATTGTATTGGAGGGAGTATAATTTTAAAAAAAATTAGGACTATCGTACTCGTAAAATATATCAAAACACATTCACTACCCCCATTGTTAATAGACTAATACAGTACTTACTAATGTATGTCATTTTGTAAAAGTTATGATTAAAAAAAATTAACATCCAAATTATAATTTACATCCAGTATACTGTTAATAATGTTAGTCTTACTATTTCTGTTATTATTGTTGTTGTTACTTTCACTACTCCCGTAGATTGAGATTTTATCATCCAATTTATGAATTACATTCCCTACACTTACTATTATTAATGTTACTTTAACTGCTCGATCTCGTTATTATAATTGTTTATTTCACTACTCCTGCTACAATTATTGTTACTTTCACTACTCATACATACACTTACTACATTTAGTGTATATATATAAATAAATAAATTTCAAATTTAGTGTATATAACAGTTATTAAAAAAACACTCAATAGAGTAAGATACTACTCGTATTGACTTCATTTCGAATTATAAATCTAAAACTTATATAAAAGGACCCTTTCTTTTTATCTTGTTTTAGTCAACTTAGGCTATTGTGAGTGCTTTGTCGGTGAAATTATAACCATAGCTTGTGGCTTTTGACACAAATAAAAGATGGCTAGTTTCTTGGTACCGAAGCATGAATCACATGCCATATAACTATGTAAGAGAAGTTGACTAATTAATTAAGGAAGTTGTTGTCAAAGATTTGTACCTTCTATAATTCTACACTTTCTACTCATCATACTTCTTGCGTTCCATTTGATTGTTTACATTTGCTTTTTGAGCATTATTCGTAAGTGAGGGCAATCTTTAATATAAAAGCTAATGTATATATAATAAAAGATAGTCCTGTGAGATCTTGTTTAAATTGTCTTACCGAGTACACTATTAATATCAAATTTTTATAATTTTTCGTTATATGTAACTAATGATATAAATAAAAGAAAATGTGCATTAATGTACGTGTATAAAGCAAACGTAAACAATCAAATGGAACGGAGGGAGTATATATATATTTACATTATTTGCTCCTACTCCATTTTATAATATACACCGTAATATGTAGTAGGAACATATACTAGGCTCTTTGCTCAACCACTCCAAACATAATCTCGTTCATACACCTTCTATGTCATTATTAGTGTTGACAATTGGTTTTGAACTTCAATTATTTACATTAAACACGTCAATTAAGTGTCATCCTCTTAGTCAATAGAAGATTTATTTATAAGAGAGAAATGGCATCGCCTAAGGTCTTCCTAACCTCATCATTGTCACGTAAACTTGAATGAATTTCTCAACAAACTTAGTTTTATAATGAATAAAAAATGAAAATTTTATGTCATGAACCGAATTAATTATCGTTTTTGTTGTACTAACTTCGCTTGTATTGTTCAGTTATGTATAATATTATGTCATAGTCGACTAAAATTGGTAACCCCATAGTTGTGTAGGGGTTTTATGGTTAACTGGACCATAAAAACTGAAATTGTTTAATTTTTAGGTTAGAGAAACAGGTTTAAGGACCTTCAACCGGCCAGGTTCATCGAGCTTGTGTTCAAAATCCCTAGCTTAGTTCTGAAAATGTAAGTATAAAAATACTTTTGCCATAATTAGTGAGAATATCTCATGAATCTTTCATACTTAGCTTATTAATTTGTGGCCTTAGGACACGCGTTAGAAAAACCGATATAACAATAACATACACGTACGTTCTACTGATACTTGGCTAAGTTGGCATGAGATGGGTTTGATTGGCTAAGAAAGCCCTCTGAACTTGAATAGAAAAACACAACTATCATCTTGGTGGTTTTCTTGTTCTGTAATTATTTTAATATAGTTTGTGAATAGCCGAGATTCGACGACACCGAGTGTCGCCATAAGTTGTCCATATTATTTACATGACATTATAATTATAAGAAATCAGGCTTTTTTAATAGGTGAGGGCTTACAATTACTCCTTCCTTTGGCAGAAACACCATTAACCCTATTTGATTTAGTATTTGGCAGAGGCCATAATCCACTAGTAACTGCCATATCCTTGTGAATTTGTAAACTTTCAAGTGTTTGCACAACCATGGGCATCTTAGGCCTGTCCTTCGGGTTCAAGCTCACACATTGTACCGCCAATTGAGCAATCTCCTTTGCCCCTTTAACCGAGTATTGTCCACCAAGTCTCGGGTCCATAATGTACCTTAGTCTCCTGCTCCTAGACAAGTACGGCTTCGTCCAATCCACTAGGTGTTGCTCTCCCTTTGGCCTCGATTTTTCCATTGACCGCCTTCCTGTCAGTATTTCTAATAGTACTACCCCGAAACTGTAGACATCGCTCTTAGTTGTCAAGTGCCCTGTAAGACATGTAAAACATTAACTTCAATACATCATAGGCAGAGCTACGAACGTCTTATTCTGATATCTCTGTGCACTCTGAACCGACTTGTCGATGAGCAGTAACATGGATAGAGAGTTGTTAGTTGTATAGCATGTTATACCGAGTTTGTCAAGTTACCTGTAGAGACATACTCTGGGGCAGCATATCCATAAGTACCCATTACCCTTGTAGTAACATGAGTATTCGATCCTTCAGGTCCCATCTTTGCTAACCCAAAATCCGACAGTTTAGCAGTAAAATCCTGAACCAATAAACACCAACTGTTAGCAGCAATTGTCGACAGAGTTTCAGTAAGAAAAAATAATTGAACTGAGAATTATGCAACTTGAACAAAATTTGGATAACAGAAGTATAAGTAAATTGATTTACAGAGTCAAGCAAGATGTTGGAGGTCTTAAAATCGCGGTATATGACTGGTGACTCCGCTTCATGCAAGAAGGCAAGGCCTTTGGCTGCCCCTATTGCTATCTTTAGCCTTGTCCCCCATGGCAGTGATAATGAAAGCCCTGCATTCAACATAGCTAAGAGCTAAGCAACTTAAATTATCGGTTAGTCCCTTGTGAGATGAGACAGTCTCGTTTTAATTTTGCAAGTTTCAAGAGTCGGCATGAGGATAGGATTGTCTTTTCTGAGTTTATCAATAATTTGTCGATTGTAATCCCTTGTCTTTAGTCTTTACTACCTCTGCCACAGAAGCTAATGCGAGAATTATGAAAATCGACTTACTCTTGAATAAATGGTTCTCTAAGCTGCCTCTCGGCATGAACTCGTAAACAAGAAGACGTTCTTCATCTTCGCAGCAATATCCAATTAGTTTCACCAGATTTTGGTGCCTTAGCTGCCCTAGAAATATCACCTCTGACTGCCCAACACAAACATTTAGTACAAGTATTGGTCAATTGTCATTTGTCAAATTAGTCCAACTTTTGCTTCTAATGCTCTTCAATTGGACAATACTTCATACTCCCTCCCATCCAGACCAAAGGTAACATTGGGCTTTTTGCACTATTCATGAGTGTGGAGAATCTTTGGTATTATTCCTAATATATAAGAGAAAATATAGTCATGCGAGATCTTGTTTGATTCATCATCATGAATGTTATAAGAATATCAAATTATTATAATTTTTAATAATGTGTAACTAAAGATATTCACGTTGCAAAACGCGACTCGACAAGTGTGAAAAGCCTAATGTTACCTTTGGTGTGGATGGGAGGGAGTATATAAGAGTACTAACCCTAGCATAATTATCTTACTACAACTCGCCTCTAAAGGATCATCTTAACCAAAACCTTTCTACTTTCGAAATAAGGGGTTGTGAGATTTGAACTTGTGACCTCTTGACCACACTGACTATGATACCATGTGAAAAGACCATATCAACCAAAATCTCAAGATAATGGTTGATGCTCAATCAATGATCTTATACTCTAACATTCACGCCTAACGATGTCATATACTTCGTACTAATTACGAACGAGGGGCTTGATTTCACTAGTTCTGATAAACATGATGCGTCCGTATCTTAAAAAGAACTGTCATGTGTACAAGCAACTAGTGTCTACAATACCATACTAAAATGATAAATACATGATGCCAATAAGCTAACATGTTATTAGTCACTCTATCTGAATGAATAGTTTAAGTTTGCTCTTATTTTATTCTCCTCTCCCATAACAAAGTAAATATAATAGAGAAGGAGAGACTTGAGAGGAAGTCATTTTTCAAAACAAGAAAAATCAAACTATAAAAAGTTAACCAAGTTGACCAAAGTTAAAAAGTCAAGAAAAACATACTCCCTCATATTCAATGTATTCTTCCCCTTTCATTTTGGCTATTAGATTAAGGAAATGAATTTTAACCACACAAAACACACTACCCCATTCACAAATGAATTTAGACCACACAAAACACACTACCCCACATCCAAAAAAGGAAATAGGGAAGAAAACATGAATAACCGAAAAAAGAAATAGGGAAGAATACCATGAATAGGATGAAGTATAAAAAAGTAATATTACCAGCCATTCTCTATGACCTTGTAAACCTTCAATATCCAAGTGTTTGACAGCAACAGCCTGAGGCTTTAAACCAGTCCTTAAACTATCATCAACATAACCCTTATGAACTTTACCAAACCCACCTTCTCCAAGCAAATAACTTCTTGAAAAATTCTGTGTTATGGCCTTCAACTCACTCAACTGAAAGTCAAACAAGTCTAACCCAAATGACTGAGCCAAATCCTCATTAATCCGCTGCGACGAGCAGCTACTAAGGTTGCTCAAGTGTCCCGAATAGGCCAAACGTCGAAAAGACGGTAATGGTGCTATGTTTTTCGACATTAGGTCGGATGTTGGAGACTTCCTATTAAAGTTTATTCCTAGGATTATGGAGTCTTCTACTGAACAACATTTTGTTGCTGTTAATGGCTTCCATGGCTTTGGTTTTTGGGTGGTTGTTGCCTTTGTCATATGGACAATTTTGATGTGTGTAGATGTTATGTTATGTTATGTTATGTTATGTTTTTGTTGTGTAATTATAAGAGTGAGGGATGTGAAAATAAAAATATAAGGGAGGTGATGTCATATGCTTTTTATAACTACTCCAACAACTCTACTAATTTGGCTAAAGTTTTGTAACTAATGCAATCTTTATGAGATATATACTTAGATCATTTATTTCTTCTAAAATATCCCAATTTTGTTTTGCATTTGCTTGCTTATGTAATAGGATATTGATTTAGCAAAATGAGCTACTTCTAATTAGTTTTAATATCACTTTTAGTTTTAAAATTACACATTCAATTTTACATTATTTGCGAATATTTTTGTATTAGCGAGTATGTAGCAGACTAGCACACGTATGTAAGTAATAGTAGTTCGCTGCAACTTGTTTGTATTTGTCCCTCGGCCAAAAAGAAAAATTGTTTGTATTTGTGACGAAAGTAAGTGGACAGACACGGTTCTATCCCACTTGTTTAGTTTCTACCAAGAAAAAAATCGTGCTAATTTATGTGACAAGTTGAAAATAAAAAAATGTTGCAAATCTATTGAAACATGCATGGTACTACTTAGTACTCTCACTGTCCCGATTAACAGTTTATATTTACTTTATTTTCTTCTCACAAAATAAAACAAACGTATCGATAGAGAGAGTAGTCAATATAGTCCAATTGTTAGATTATTCTGTTAATTATTAATTTGTACTGCTACATGATTTAAGGAAGGTGAGTCCAAAAAGTTCACCTAATCAACTTAAGTGTCTTTGATCACCCACCAATAAGAGTGTTAGAATAGGATTATCTTTTGATTAATAATAACAGGGTGGTTTAATATTGGATAATTATGCATGCTCACTGTTTGATTTTGTTATATTAAGTAAAATTTAAACAGATACGACATGAAACTGTTAGGTCTTCTAGTTGTTGAGTCCACCATGCAAACGTTCATCCATTTTATTGTTCTTCATATTGCAATTACACTAATTATGGACATTTATAAGACCAAAAAAAAGGCAATAATTAATCAAGCAAAAGACTGAAGATTAGAGAACATTACGAGAAAACAAGGAAGGCAACCATGTTGACCTACTCTTATTCCTTTGAGAAAACTAAGAAGGGTCGACAAAGTTAGCACGGTTAGTCGTTTTAGAGAAATCGAATGTAGACAATCCATCTATAACTTAAATTTATGGCGCCTCAAATAGTTTCTCGACTATATATTCAAATTATGTTCCCACGCATCGGCGCATATAATATTGATTGGTAACTAGATTTTCTTTCAGTTTTTTGTTGTTAATATAAGGAAAAGACATCGTACATTCGAGTATTCGACCTCTCCTTTTTTATCTCAATCTGGAGGAGTCATTGTTACCGTGCGCTAACATTGTTATTGGTGGTGTAGTCTGATAGATAAATCATCTCAACCAAAATATTAAGGTGATGATTAAATCACAACTATTATATTTATATCATATTATAGCTAGTCATCCAGATAACCCGACGTCAATGAGATGATTTCAACCAAGAAAGTATAGCCAATTAGCAATTAAGAATTGATATGGAAAGAGATTACTTTCCAAATTATATTTTGTTTTTGGGACATAATCCTGCTCCACTATAGTATAGTACTGTAGTCTCCCAAGTCCAAACTACCTGACTATGACAACAGCAAATTGGCCACTTGCTTTCCATTTTCTCCAATTTGGTAGCTTCATTTTGTATACTTGTGTTGTTGTGTTATTAACACTTCTCTCAACTTAAACAGCCTTTGTTATTATCCAATATATATTTGGGATTAGTATTACGTATTTGTTGGAATTATGCCACAGACCCAATCGGATCGGTAACGTTAATTACTATTGGCTTAATGTTGAACCTAGATAGTCACACACTTACGGGTTAACGTTTACACTTAAAATGACTTTATATTATTATATGATAATAATTAAAGTATCTAGATGACATATTATTGTATTAATTGCTAACACAAAAGATATAATAATAAAAGGAGAAAGTATTACCCAATCGTTATGTAACATATTTTGAACACATTTCATATTGTTCTTATTTATTATTAATTGATATTAATAAAAAGGCATTGCTTTTTATCATATTGTGTTTGAGAACCATATGTGATAAGTCCTTGATTTAACTGTATGTTTGACATTATAATGGAGATTATAATAATGAGAGTCAAGCATTAGAGGGTTTGATCAAAAGAAGTTCTTGGTTCAAGGGTTATCAAAAGGGGCTTTGATGATCCAGATGGACTAATATATGTACAACTTTATTCATTGGATGAATATAATGGATCTCATTCATTACGTTGTATGTATAGGTGACCATATGGAGTTATGATCATTGAACTGACCGAAATGAAGTTTCCCAGTGGTTGTTTTGTCAATGTGGAAATTCTCATAAGGAGTGAATGTAATTCTTTTTACTTTGACCTGAGTTCACCATTGTAATTAATAGAATACTTGTTATATTTTGATGCCTGACAACTAGTGTGTAAAAATACTAGTTGAACGGTTATTGGGTTTAATTGAGTACCTATGAAGTTAGTGGTGAGTCGGATGGAATCCATCAACTCGAGGTAACGAGTTTGAACTCTATGTTGTCATAAATCTTATTGGTTGTATCAAGACCTTGTCCAAGGCAAATGAATGTTTCAAGAAATGAGTTTCTTGAAGTCGATTCGCCAACCATAGTGATTGACATGGAACATAGTGGTTATCTAACAGGGTTTGACAGTTTTTAACCATACCCTAGGATGATCCGGAGTTGGAAAGATGGAAGGAATTGATACATTACCCTTAACAAGGTTCGTCTTCATCGGATGTTGATATTCACATTATCCAGTCGTTGAGGAGTGTTGTTAAACGCCAACCTCGATTAGTAATTAAGACGATTGACTCTGGGTCAAGTGGGAGATTGTTGGAATTATGCCCCAGACCCAATCGGATCGGTAACGTTAATTACTATTGGCTTAATGTTGAACCTAGATGGTCACACACTTACGGGTTAACGTTTACACTTAAGATGACTTTATATTATTATATGATAATAATTAAAGTATGTAGATGACATATTATTGTATTAATTGCTAACACAAAAGATATAATAATAAAAGGAGAAAGTATTACCCAATCGTTATGTAACATATTTTGAACACATTTCATATTGTTCTTATTTATTATTAATTTATATTAATAAAATGGCATTGCTTTTTATCATATTGTGTTTGAGAACCATAAGTGATAAGTCCTTGATTTAACTGTATGCTTGACATTATAATGGAGATTATAATAATGAGAGTCAAGCATGAGAGGGTTTGATCAAAAGAAGTTCTTGGTTCAAGGGTTATCAAAAGGGGCTTTGATGATCCAGATGGACTAATATATGTACAACTTTATTCATTGGATGAATATAATGGATCTCATTCATTACGTTGTATGTATAGGTGACCATATGAAGATATGGTCATTGAACTGACCGAAAGGTGGTTTCCCAGTGGTTGTTTTACCTATTAACTGTCAATGTGGAAATTCTCATAAGGAGTGAATGTAATTCTTTTTCCTTTGACCTGAGTTCACCATTGTAATTAATAGAATACTTGTTATATTTTGATGCATGACAACTAGTGTGTAAAAATACTAGTTGAACGGTTATTGGGTTTAATTGAGTACCTATGAAGTTAGTGGTGAGTCGGATGGAATCCATCAACTCCAGGTAACGAGTTTGAACTCTATGTTGTCATAAATCTTATTGGTTGTATCAAGACTTTGTCCAAGGCAAATGAATGTTTCAAGAAATGAGTTTCTTGAAGTCGATTCGCCAACCATAGTGATTGACATGGAACATAGTGGTTATCTGACATGGTTTGACAGTTTTTAACCATACCCTAGGATGATCCGGAGTTGGAAAGATGGAAGGAAATGATACATTACCCTTAACAAGGTTCGTCTTCATCGGATGTTGATATTCACATTATCCAGTCGTTGAGGAGTGTTGTTAGACGCCAACCTCGATTAGTAATTAAGACGATTGACTCTGGGTCAAGTGGGAGATTGTTGGAATTATGCCCCAGACCCAATCGGATCGGTAACGTTAATTATTACTGGCTTAATGTTGAACCTAGATGGTCACACACTTACGGGTTAACGTTTACACTTAAGATGACTTTATATTATTATATGATAATAATTAAAGTATCTAGATGACATATTATTATATTAATTGTTAACACAAAAGATATAATAATAAAAGGAGAAAGAATTCCATAGTATTAAAATAAGGAAATAAAATAAAGAGTTTATTTTATTATTTCCTATAAATACTTGGAGTTAGTATTTGGAAAATAACATAATTCATTGAGTTAGTTTTCCACCCAAATATAGAGAGAGAAAAAGGGTTTTCTCAAGGGTTCTCATATTTCCGAGTCGTCTCAAAGGTTGAGAGTGTAGTTCGTACCCGGTGTGGATACACTAGAGACTTCGTACTTTCGGAGTTAATTGTTAATCCGTCTTAATTTCAGGTATGTATTCAATCCCTTTTATTTACATCAGTTTGAATGTAATAGGTCTATTAAAGGATCGTATAATTATTATTTCCGCTGCGTATATAGATCCTTCAGTATTATCATCAGAATTGGCACACAAATAAACTTGGTCATCTTGTTGACATGCTTAAGAAGAAGTTTACTTACAAGAGGCCTATATTGATATCAGTATTATTAGATTTCACTTTAAATGTAGACATGTATTGGAGGATTATATTGATATCAATATTAATAGATTTCACTTTAAACGTAGCATTAATTCTCATTGAAGACGGACACTTTTAGTCACAAGGTGAAGAGGGTTAAATGTCACCATTTTAACGACAATTGTGACCATTTGTCCTGACTAGTTGTTATAGCTTAAAAATTGTTCTGTTACATTCGTCTTAAATAGGTCACATTTGTCCAGTATTCAGCTTATAATGTAATGTAGACACGTAGTAACTAGTTTTAAAAACCAGACAACGTTATAATGCGTTAATGGCTCCCTTTCAATAAAAAGAAAGAGTATGGATATTTGATTGATGAGAAAGAGTATGGATATTTAATTCTCATGAAGAAGTATATGAATTTTACAAAGTATATGCAAAAACTAAGGGTTTTGGAACTGCAAAAACTACTAGTCGCCGCTCAAAAACATATGGATATTTGATTGATGCCAAATTTGCTTGTACTCGGGGTAAAGCGGCCTTCTACACTCGAAAATCCCCGACCCTATTTTAAATGTTAAGCGAAGAGCCATTGACAAGTGGTATGTGCATAATGTTTTTTTCTCAATGCTACAAAAAGATCCAAATTTTTTATATGCAATATATTTAGAAGAAGATCGACGACTGAGAAGTGTAATTTGGGTGAATGGTAAAGGCCGAGAAGATTATACGTGATATAAAGATGTTGTGTCATTTTTTTTATTTTTTTTTGGCAACGGTAAAGATAGAGGATTTATTGCTTAATAGCCCGTTTAGCTAATCTATGGGCTACTTTATTTAGTCTCCTCGGTATAAAGCTAAAATCTAAGCAGTGAAAAGAGTCACTTAAATTTCTAATGTCTTCAAGAATCTCATGCACTTCATGATGGTCTTCCTCTAATCTGCAGAGCTGATAGAGAAGCTGCAAGCAGTCAGTTAAGACATGTAAGTGATAATGACGCTCCTTTAGAGCCCATGAAAGGATATCCCGAATCCCAGTAGCTTCAGCTTGTAGCGGTCCCTCAGACCAGAATTTCATGCTGTCCCTATGAGTAATAGTACTATTATTATTATAGACCACCCATCTGACTGATGAACTTAGGTCGGGGAGCCAACTCGCATCGACTTTTATTCTTAAGGTATTACAAGCGGTTGATATTCCGACGAAGGAGATGGGAAGAGATTCTTTAATCTTCCTCTTCGAGTTTTCTTGATCATTATCCCGATTAATGGCCTTTTTTCTTGTCGTACAGAAAGCCCTGCTGGCTACCTTTGCATCATCCATATAGATATGCATGACCGCTAAAGGGGAAGGATTAACGCAGCGGAAAATACAGTTGTTTCGCATCTGCCATATGTTGCGAAGGATAGCAACGAAAATAATAATAAGCTCATTTGCATTGTCCTGATTATATAGGTACATGATCCAATTAACAATCCAAATGCCCAGCTTTAGGTGATCATTGCTAGAAGATCGGATACCCAGAATTGAAGAAGACCAGATTCGGTTGACAAATTGGCAGTCTCGGAAGAGATGTTCCAGAGTTTCAATTTTAGTATTATCCTTACATAAGTGACAATGATTATCTGCATTAATCCCCCTCCGATTGAATTCATATCCCACCGGCATGGTATTAGAAACAATTTTCCATAAGAGAACCTTTCAGTTGTGAGGCATATAAAGATTCCATAGCCTTTTTTGGCAAAATGATCTTTCTATATTACCAATGCGCGACTTATCCTTTGGAGTGCTGATAGAATCTTGTAAAGTTTGTAAAGCAACGCCATATCCACTTTTAACAGTATACTTACCAGAGACAGTTTTAGTCCAATAAATCTCATCGTTAACCCGTGTATGACATAGTGGAATGGCATAGATATTCCTCTGCCATTCACTGTTAAAGAGACATTCAATAAGTTGTTTGTTCCAACTTCCTGGTTGCTGAAAGAGCTCCCGTATATGACGTACCGGTACTAGAAATCCGAGAGAGGGTTCAATCAGGGGTTTAGGAATTTGTCCATTAACCCATTTGATACTCCATATATTTGCTTCAGAGTTTGAACCCACTTTCCAGCCTGTGTTGCTCAGAAGAAATTCCATACCAGCCTGAAGTCCTTTGCATCCCCATGATGCATTGCTGTTGTTCTTGACGGAGTTGATACCGATATGAGACTCATTCCTTAAAATTTTATCACGAAAGATTCTTGAGAAAAAAGATAAATTATCCTTCTTAATGAGCTTCCATGCTTGTTTAGCTAGAAGGGCAAGATTTAAGCAACCAATGTTCCTAATTCCTAAACCACCGCGACTTTTGGGAAGACTTAGGAAATTTGAGCTACACCAATGAATAGACTTAGATTTACGCGTTCCAATCCACCAAAAATGTGTCAACAAAGAATTAATCTTTTTAGACACACTTACCGGTATTTTGAATACCGATAGGAAGAAATTAGAAAGGGTGGACAACACAGAGGAAATCAGAGTTAGTCTACCTGCTGATGACAGAAAAATCCCATTCCAAGAAGAAAATCTCGTTTTAACGTGCTCGATCAAGCTATCAAAGATATTTCTCTTCGAATGTTCAAAATAGGTTGAGATGCCCAGATATTTACCAATACCTTTGTTATTGCGAATACCAAACTTCCTTAGTCCGTTGATCATTTCATTGATTGTAGTATTTGGACTGAATAAAATGCCGCACTTTTCTTTGTTAATTTTTTCTCCAGATGCATTGCAGAATAAATCAATTATCCTGATTAGGTGGTTAATACAATTTGCCTTATTATGGATAAAGAAAATTGCATCGTCCGCAAAGAGGAGATGATTGACCGGCGTGATTGATCTTTCTATTTTAATCCCTTTTATAAGTCCGTTCTCTTGGGCATTCATCAGTTGCTTAGATAATATTTCTATACAAAGAACAAATAGAAATGGAGAAAGAGGATCACCCTGTCTTAGGCCACATGACGGTCGAAAAGGTTGCGACGGAACACCATTGAGGAGAACTTCATAAGATACAGTGGTCACACATTCCATAATAATCCTTATAATATTTGGTGGGAAACCAAATACGACAAGACATTGCTTTAAGAAAGACCAATTTATTCTATCAAAGGCTTTACTTAGATCGATTTTGAGGGCTAATTTTCCGAATTTAACCTTTTTGTGAGAAGTTATATTTTTAATGATCTCATGCGCAATAAGGATGTTGTCGCTAATCTGTCTCCCCGGCACGAAGGCATTCTGAAAATCTCCAATAAGATAGCCCATAACTCGATTAAGTCGATTAGATATGCATTTAGTGATTATTCTCATAATCACATTACATAAGCTAATAGGTCTATAATCACCCGTCACTTCCGGATTAGGGCATTTTGGTACGAGGGTGATGAAAGTACGATTCATTTCCTTAAGCATGTTACCAGAGTTCAGAGAATTCAATACCCCTTTAGTAACAATATCTTTGACACAGTGCCAACATTTTTGAAAGAAGAGCGATGGGATACCATCAGGATCTGGTGATTTAAGTGCTCCAAGCTGAAAAACAGCCCTTCTTACATCCTTTGGCGTAAATGGTTTGCTTAAGAAGTCCCAATCATCTTCCTTTATTTTTGTCTTTATTCCCGAAAAAAGATCCCCAAAATTATTTGAAGTGTCATTTGGTACCACCGGATTATAAATAGTATTAAAATAGTTTATAAAATGATTTCTGACTTCGATTAGGTCAAACGTCCAAAAACCATTGTTAAGCTTAATCTCGCATATGGAGTTAACCCCTCTTCGACCTTTAACCCAATTGAAGAAATATTTGGTACATGTATCCCCCTCAACTGACCGATTTAATTTCGCTATTTCCTTCCAATATATTGCCACCGACCTAGAAAAATTCTTTAATTCTTCATTGATTTTTTCATACTGATCCTCATTTCCATTATCTATTGCTATTTCTAATGCTTCTTCCAATTTATCATCGAAATATTTCCAACGTCTTTTCCAATTAGCCTTTTTTATCAAGGGACCATCTTTTAAGTTCAGTGCGAATAAGAGCGAGCTTTCTCACAAGTTTAAAAGATGGTGACCTTATATAGGGAGTATTCCATTCTTTCTCAATAATATCAATGCATTCCTTATGTTCGAAGTTCCATGCTTCAAGTTTATAGGGCCGTCTACCTTTTAGATTAGTAAGATTAAAATCTAGCTCGATAGGTGCGTGATCGGAAATTTGAATTGGGAAATGTTTAACCCCCTTATTAGGAAAATGTGAGAACCAATCTTTAGAGCCTATTGCCTTATCAATCCTCTCATAAACCCGCTTGCTACCTTTCCGATTATTACACCATGTAAATCTCGGACCCTTGAAAGGGATATCGATAAGTTCATTGTCAATTTTCCATGAGACAACTGGGTGTGCCTTACTATCCGATGAGACAACTGACACATTTACTTGGGTTATGACTTATGAAGGCGTGGTTAAATGCGATGGGAGGGGCAGCACCAAATGCTATTTTAACTGATCAAGGACTCAAGGAGGTGCTCCACAAGACATCGGTTTTGCTTATGGCATATAATGAGAAACGTTCATGAAAAACTTGGTCAAGTTATTAAAAAGCATCATCAATTCATGGGAGATTTTAAGTCTTGTATTTATAGAACATGGACAAAGGAAGACTTTAAAAGATGTTGGGTTGACTTACTAGATAATTATAAAATGCAAGATGAAGAGTGGCTAAAATCTTTGTATGATGATCGCATTTATTGGGTTCCGACAGTTATGAGAGATATGTTTTTCACAGGTATGTGTACTACTCAACGTTCGGAAAGTATAAATTCTTTTTTTTTATAAGTGTGTCAATAGAAAAACATTTTTGAAGAAGTTTTTTGAAAAATACAAGCATGCTGTTGAGGATAGATTGAACGATGAAAATAAAATGGCGAAACGTGTTAAAGATTATGATTAAAAAATTGAACAATCCATGATATAATTATTATGTAGTAATATAATTTATTTGAAAACTTTTAAAGAGCCAATATTATTATGAGTTATTTGAAATTAATATCCTACGAATTCGGAGTAAGCTCGTGTTGATAACGTGTTAAAGATTATGATTGATAACGAAAGTTTGAGAGTGAATGTTGTGTGTTTTCGCATTCATCGAATACGTATTTATACACCACAATACATTGTACACATTTAATGTAGTAAAGACACTTGCCATTTATTGTAATAAATATGAACTTTGAGGAGGACGGTGGGGTAAATTCCGGAGGTGAGATTTTCAACTCGACTTTGTGTTTACAACAAATAGGTATTTTTGGGCAACAAAAATAAAGTTAGGTTACTCCGTGGCAACGGGCCTAAATACTAGGTATTTCCCGACAAGAACACATTTTTACGGTAAATTATATCCTACTCCCAAGAGTAGGGTATAATATACTCTCATACTAACTCCTATAACTTCCTATGAGTTAGTTATTGCCAAAATAAAAAAAAATTAATATTAAAATCCTTTAAAATTTAAATTTGATAAATCCAACAAATAAAAGAAGTGTACCATCATTTATAATTTTTGTTCTTCTATAAGTAGATACTAGTTTTAAACCCGTGCAGAATTGCAAGGGGTTGATTTAAAAATTTGACGAAATTCATTATATATATTGAAAAAAAAACTATAAAAGTGCACATAATTATAATTTAAAACATAAAATCAGTATTATGCAGTATAAGGTAAATAAATATAAATAATAGTTTCACATAAGGCAATGGTTAAATCATGTAATATAAGAGAAAAGTATACAATTTTAGCTACAAACATATACGCGTACAAAGTATATTCAAGATACTGAATCCAATGCAAAACTTACAGCGTCTTACATAAGTCGTTCCTCTAAAACTACTCATTCAAATTTGATATCTCTTTATTTAGAGATAGTTGGGTCGTAGCCTCGTAAAATTCGCGGAGTTTATAATTGTCGAAAAGAAATTTTTTGAATAACTCACATCCAAAATACTATTAACGTTACATGCCCCCTAGTATTATTTCAAATATTACATATCTTTCAAGTCCTCAATCCTTTCTAATCTCCAACCCTAAATAATTGTGCGCCTCCTTCACTCTCTCTTGCTCTCTATTTTCTTAGCTTGCTCTATCATAAAATTTATTTTCTGTACAAAAATCAATCATTTATTGATCTTTTGAAAACCCTAAATTATGAGGATTCTTTACTCATATCTTACCTTTCATTATTCTCTCAATACACCTTCATCTTGAGAAAAAGGATTATACATCGGAGGTACTATCTCAGAGTATTATGATTTTGAGTTTTTGTGCATTTTTTTCGAGCTTTTTAAAGTTAATAAATTAAATTTTATATCTTATATATGATGTTTTTTTAGTGTTATTGTAATTTTTTTGAGCTTAATTTTTAAATTAATAAACTCAAAAAACTTTATAGTAAAACTATACTATACGAAAAAACTTTATTGTAAAGCTCAAAAACTATATTTTATGTGGTAGTACCTCAGAGGTACAATCCACTTACTGATTCATCTTTATATTGAATCATTTTGCAAACACAAAAGTGTCATTCTTAAATTTGAAGAAATGAAAAGTGGATACAGTAACTTGTGTCTATAATATTAAATGTTTTAACTTACTTATTTTGATTGAATTTTGATTTTTTTTTGTTAGTATGTATTATTAATATGATTTTTTAGTCAAAATTTTTTACTCATTAAATAAATCCGTCACCTTTTTTTTCATTATTGGTCATTCTTATTTCTTTTGAGTAAATTTAAGGTGGATTTTTTTTGGAGAAATGTTTTTTTCTTGAAATCAACCAGTTTATTTTTATGTATTATTAATCTGATGAAAATATTTCTAGTTCCACTTTTTTACCGAATTTTATTTAACTTATGTGTTTTACATTTTAACAAAAAAAATATTGTTTTTGAAGTGACTTTATTTATTTTATAAGTAACAATTTCTATTTAATTATCATAATTAGTGTAAGGTGTATAGAAATGAGATAAGAGGGGAGAGAATAATTAAATATAAAGAGGGAGGTGTGGGCTCATTTTCTTTTTTCCACCCTTGTTTCCAACAACCAATAGGAGACCTTCAAATGTTTCTACTTTTATGTATAGTAGTTTTTATGTATTATTAATCTAATGAAAATAATTCTAGTTCCACTTTTTTACCGAATTTTATTTAATTTATGTGTTTTACATTTTAACAAAAAAATATTGTTTTTGAAGTGACTTTATGTTATACGTAGCAATTTCTATTTAATTATCATAATTAGTGTAAGGTGTATAGAAAGAAGATAAGATGAGAGAGAGTAATTAAATATAAAGAGGGAGGTGTGGGGCCCATTTTCTTTTTTCCACCCATGTTTCCCGCGACCAATAGGAGGCCTTCAAATGTTTCTACTTTTATGTATAATAGATTACATTTGTAATATTTTGGTATTTATTTTAATTTTACCTTTATATTCACATCACATAATTGATATATTTATATATAACAATCTATTCAAATCGCATAATTGACATATTCATGAGATACTCGCATTATACAATTAGCATATTCACGTAAGTTGAAAATCATATATATTCACAAGTAAAACTTACACACTTACAAAAAGATAATATAGATATTCAACCTAATGTAACACAAATATTCACAAAGTACGTATTGATAAGAACGAATAAGATAGGCGGTTTATATTTATTTATTGAGTTACTCGTAAATTTTCATGTAATATAATACACATATTCACACAATTATGTGTGGGTTTAGATAATCACAACATAGAAAATTTACATTCGCAAAATACAATTGCATATTCACACATATACAAAATTAAACCTCATATTCACATCACATAATCGACATATTCACATCACATAATCGAGATATTCACGTAAATTAAAAATCATATTCTCACAATAAAACTTGCATATATTACACTATGAATATAATATTCACACAATATGACAAACATATTCACAAATTGCTTATAAGTAAGAATAACAAACGTAACTTAATGAGCTAATCGTAGATATTCATTTAACAGAATATACATATTCACACAATGTAACGTGTGAATATGTCAATTATATGTTGTGAATATGCGAGAAAATTTAAAATAAACACCAAAATATATTAAATGTGATCTCTAATTGTTGAGAAATAAAAATTACGAATAATAATATAATTTTTCAATTTATAAAATTAAAGTTTTTAAAGTTTAAAACAAACTAAATAAAAATGGGAGTATCCATTTTTACAAGTACCTAAATGGCTAAATTTAGTGCGGTGAAATGGTGAAATGGTGAATGGTGAATGGGTGATGTGACTTTTTTTTATGTCACTCAAATACAAGTCTTATCATTCACTTTCTCGCAATTTGAATAACTTTCGTAAATTGAAGTGTTTTTTGTAAATAACCCCCTTTTATGTACCATTTTTTACAAATAACCCCCTTATATGTCCATTCTTACTAATAACCACCTTAAATATCACTTAATGCAAAAAATTACCCCCAAAATTGCATAACGTTGACGATTTTTATAAAACCCGCATCATATACGACATTACGTCTTAAACTTATACAAAATACCTAAACTACCCTTCCCTAACTTATTACCCCCAGCACATCTTATTACTTCATTCAATTCCATCAGATTAAAATCCCCAAATCAATTTCATTCTTCCCCAAATATAAACCCTAACTTCAATCTTCCCCAAATCAATTGAAAAACCTAATTGCTCCTTCTTTGTCATAAATCCCCAAAAATTGTATATTTTTCGTTCGTCCTTCTTCCCTAATCCACTGAAGCTTCAATTGGAATTGCAAGTAAGTTATTTTTCCTCCTTCAGTCACTCGGCTCCTTGGCTTTGGGTGGTTCAGTCACCTACTGGGTTTAGTGCGGTTGCGGTCCATGTTTTGCCTAGGATGAGTGGTGTTAGCCTAGGATGGGTTTAGTCACCTACTGGGTTTAGTGCGGTTCAGTCTTCGGCTTGCTTGGCTCGTGTCTTGGCTCGTGTCCTGGCTATCATGGACCCTCATTGTGACATAGTCTTGGCTAGCATTCCTCAGCTTGAAACTTCCTCCATAGTCTTGGAAACTCCCTCCATAGTCTTGGCTACTCCCTCCATAGTCTTGGCTAGCATTCCTCAGCTTGAAACTTCCTCCATAGTCTTGGAAACTCCCTCCATAGTCTTGGCTACTCCCTCCATAGTCTTAGCTAGCATTCCTCAGCTTGAAACTTCCTCCATAGTCTTGGAAACTCCTTCCATAGTCTTGGCTACTCCCTCCATAGTCTTGGTTACTCCCTCCATAGTCTTGGTTACTCCCTCCATAGTCTTGGTTACCAATGCTTACCCATTGATCCCCCTTGGTTTGTCCCTTGCCCCCATTGTTGAATTCTGCCCTGCCCTGTACCTCAGCTCCTGCTGCATTTGAGGGGTGCAAATTTTACAAGTCAAATACTGATTTTCGTGGTTGCGGACATTTCAAATGGATTGATGAATCAGAGTTACAATGGGAGAAGGACGTAATCATGGAGATGTTAGCATCCAAGAAGAATATGGACAAGGCTTACATTGATTTGGTTAAGAGAAATGAGAAGCTAGCTAAGGGTTTAATGATCCTATGCATTGCAATTGTCTTTGGTTGTATCATGTTGTGTATTAGTAAGTTAGGTTAGGGGAATTTGGTAGGGGATTAGTTAGTTGGGTAGGGGAATTTGGCTGAATCATGTTGGCTGTATCATGGTGTCATGTTTTGATGAGAAGCATTTGGTTGTAACATTTGGTTCAATTTTAATGAGAAGCAATGTGCATTTGCACATTTGTGTTAAACACTGTTTTGATGCTACAAGATTGACAAATACTATGTTAAAGAAAGAATAGTTCAAAAGGCAAATCAAAGTGCCTAATTTCATTGTCAAACAACACTTCTTGTTCAAAGTAAGTTTTACAAATTACCACCTAACAAGTTTAACATCAAACCATTAAGGTTGTACTGAAATTCTCTTATTACATAGACTGTCTTCTACTAACAAACACATCCTAGCTCATTAAGGTTGAGTAGCTGACTCAACAGTTGGTTGACTCCCACTAATATGACTTATGAAAGCTTGATCATTTGCCCTACTTGCCCTCTTTTGCTCAATTTTTTTCCTTGCAGCTTTCACCCATTCTGAGTTGGTGCGAGGTCTACCACCTTTGCTGCTTGTCTTGGGGCCAGCAATGACATTTTTACATCCTTTGATGTTATGTCCTAGTGTGCCACACCTACTGCACTTATTGGTCTTCTTTGTCCTTTTCACTTGTGAGACTTCACCAGGCTCTTTTCTCCTTTTTTTCTTTGATGGCCTACCAGGCATCCTTCTCATCAATGGTGGCAATGGCTCCTCCTGGTCTGTTTTCTCCCAATGGGCTACCCCAGGCATAGGGTCTACTGCAGGAGTGTAGGCCAACAAATACTTGTCCTTTGAATAGGCTTGGTCAACATAGTCTTCTGGATTGTGTCTTTGCTTAAGTATACATGCCATGGCATGAATACAAGGGATCCCACTCAGCTGCCAATGGTTGCAATTACACACTTGTCTAACCAGATTGACTGTGTATGAACCACCCTTATAGTCAACTTCAAAATTAGTTGATTGGGATGAGAAGATTGTACAATACCTTGACTCAGCAATAACCCTCTTGAAGCATTTGTCAATGTAAGGCATAAAAGGCTTTTCATACATTGACAAATTCATACTTGTCAACCCCTTCCCTTTTTTCATAGTTCCTCTTCATTACATATCTTCTCATCCATTCCATATGGGTTAGAATTGGCTTGTCCCTTGCATCCTTCAACACGGCATTGAATGATTCACAGAGGTTGTTAGTAATCATACTGCACCTCAGTTTCATAATGTACCTCAGTTGTGGCTCATGCTGCCTCCCAGAAGCTGTCTTTGAATGCTTGGCCACTAAATTGTAGCTTGAAATTGGCCCAAATGTGCCTAACACAGAATCTAATCTCAGCTTTGGGGACAACAACTTTCATTGCATCAATAAGTCCCTGCCAGCATTAAACAACAATTGCTTAATTATCATGTTAAACCAGGAAATACCTTACCTCTTTAATGAATACCATTTTAGATGCTTACCTTCTGCCTATCAGACATCATTGTCAGACCATCACCTTCAGCCTCATCATAGCCTATGTCCTTCACCAATAGTTCGAGGAACCACTTCCAAGAGTCAGCATTCTCCACCTCCACAACACCCCAGGCAACAGGAAAGAGGTTGTTATTGTCATCCATAGCCACTGCCACCAAACACATCGCAGGGTACACTCCTTTTAAATGGCAGCCATCCACCCCAATAAGAGGCCTACACCCAGCTTTAAACCCTTCCTTACAAGCAGCAAGACAAATATACATCCTTTGAAACACTGGTGGTTGTCTGTCAACCCTATCTACCATCACATATGAGCTAGATCCTGGGTTGTATTTCCTAATGGTGGCAGCATAATCCCACACCCTACTGTATTGTTCATCAGAGTTACCCCATATTATCATTTTTGCCCTCGTTCTTGCAACCCAACACTTATGATACCCAACATCAATACCTAAGTCTAATCTCACTCTATCCTGAGTAGCCTTCAACCTCCAATGTGGGTCAGACCTCCAAACTTCCAAATATTTATTAGCCAAAAATTCAGCAGTTACCATTCTGTTTTTGGTTGTATAAGCACAAATGTGCTCCAAGTACATTGACTTAATCTGAAAAGTTAAGACATCACCATCCAATTTGGTGGCATGCACCCTAAATTCACATTTTCTTTTAGTTCCACATGTACACTTAGGCAGCTTTGACTTCTTAGCATTCCAAGGACATTGACACCTATGTTTACAATATATACTCACCCTAGCACTCTCATTGCTCATACCCATTCTCAATGGCATGCTGCCTTATTGCCTTCCTAAACTCATAAACTGATGGAAACTTCAACCCAACCCTAAGCACTATGGGTTTTCCAAAGTCAACATCAGGGTTAAATGTGTCATAAGAGTCAGCCTCATGATCTGAACCAACCACACTATTGTCATCATCAGAACCTAAATTGGTGTCCTCCCCAACCTGAACATTCAGATCATCAACACTAAGAATCTTACTCCTACTCCTAAGTGTCTCCCTAGCTTTTGAACATGATTGATTAAGGTTCTTATTAACTGTATCAATAAGTGAATCATCAATGACATCTGTGAACAACTCTTCATCCTCCACAAAGTCACCATGAACTTCATTATTGCCTATTTCATAGTCACTCAACTGACTATCTTCAGTCCAATAACCCTCTTCATAACCATTATCCATGTCATCACCAAACTCCTCATTATTAGGATCCTCAAACTCCTCATCAAGTACATCATCAAACTCACACACCACTTGCTTCCCCTTCTGCTTCTCAGTCATTTTAAAAACTTCACTACTACTTCCCTCATTTTGCCCCTCAAATGATTCAACAAGTTTCCTTCTAGTTGGCACCTTCTCTACCCTTCTAGGTGGCTCTACAATAGGTGAAATAGGTGAACTTGTAAATCTTGGTGATCTCCTAATTGAGTTAGGATTGCATGTAAATCTAGGGCTTGTCCTATTTAAAATAGGACTGACTACAACTTCATTGCTTGCCTCAAGTACACTTTCATCTTGATTATCCAAAGTAACAGAAGGGTTCTTGGTTCTAGGGCTTACATGATTTGGACCTTTACTATCCTCAACAAAGTATAAATCAAGCGTATTATCTTTATCACTTGAGTTTAGGAAGTCAATCATGCCCCTTTCATTTCTCAATTTCTGCAACCCAGTCATAAAACTTCTACCTTTAAGCTTAAAATAAGCTTCAAAAGGCTTACCATTCATAAAACCCTTCCCCAACTCAACTACATTGTCATATGTGAACATATTAGACCAGAAACCAAATTTCAAGCTTAAAATCCCCCCAACATAATGACATTTACCCTTTTTATTAGTCTCAAATCTACCCCCATGGTAAAATCTAACATCAAATGAGAAAGGATGAACAAATCCAGACATCCTACATAAGCATATAACATGAATATCAAACAATATGATAATGTAATGACAATTAAACGCAACAAAAAATCAGATACACCTTATATACTATAAATCTGAGCTGATAAATTACAAAGTATTACACACAAACTACCCTGTATAAGCCGCGCAATTAAGGGTTGCCTTAAACTTTGGTAAGACGGAGCGAAAACACAATCAATAATGGAGTAATTGGGGAAGATTGAAGTTAGGGTTTATATTTGGGGAAGAATGAAATTGATTTGAGGATTTTAATCTGATGGAATTGAATGAAGTAATAAGATGGGTGTTGGGGGTAATAAGTTAGGGAAGGGTAGTTTAGGTATTTTGTATAAGTTTAAGACGTAATGTCGTATATGATGCGGGTTTTATAAAAATCGTCAACGTTATGCAATTTTGGGGGTAATTTTTTGCATTAAGTGATATTTAAGGTGATTATTAGTAAGAATGGACATATAAGGGGGTTATTTGTAAAAATGGTACATAAAAAGGGGTTATTTACAAAAAAAAAAAAAAAAACACTAAATTGAATTCAAGCATTCTTCTCATCCACTGTTTCAATTTTTAAGATCAAAATCAGTAGAATCCATTGACCCACTTAAGCTAAACTCTCAATAATAACCTCACACTGAAGCATGATGCATTTCATTTGAAATTCCTGATTTCCTGCTGTACAGACCACACTGCTTTCTTCTTCTTCATAAGGTCAGATTTTCAGGCTTTTATGGGTTCAATTTATTCCAAATACATTACTAATTGCATGATTGTGAGCCATTTCAAGTATGAGTAGCATTTAAAAAAAAATTGATTTCTATGATGAAAGATTTGCCTAATTGATTTGTTTGTCAGATATTAGACTTAATTTTGCTTCTAGTTATTTCACGAGTGTGGAATTGTGTTATCAAACATAAATTATATTTGTTGGTCCGAACAAATTGATGGGTTGTTTAGAAATGAAATGATTACACGAAACCCAAAGTTTTGTTTAAAGAAGAGAGTTTTTAGACTAATTTAGAGTACCTAGAATAATTGCCCTTATCCCAAAAATATTTTTATATATATCTCATTGCATTTTGAGGCTGCCACCATTATTCAATGACGGTTCTAGGATGATTCTTGTCGGCCGACCCCAAATCATTTTGGCATTAAGGCTCTGATGTCGTTATTTGGCATTGTGGACTTGTGTTTGTTAATCATTGTTGAGAAATTTGGAATCTTGTATATGGAATAGGTGGGGAAGTGCTGTTTCTGGATCAAGTGTCGAGATTTTAGATGGGATTAATCTCAAATGGGTGCATTTATAACCTACATGGTGGTGGTTCAAGAATTAACTTAGCTCCACTTATTTATATGCCTTGCCTGGCTGTACATTTTTCAAACCCTAACCGTTTGGTTCATTGTTCCGGATGGAGTCAACCCTTGATTGTGTTTCATCGTAGACATCTTGGCTTTTCTAAGCTGAAAATTTCGGCTAGTGGTCAATCGGGTGGGACCTATTTGGTTCAAGAACTGTCCAGGCCGTGGCTTAAAGTCCCTCGATGTCTTGTTGAGCTTTCGGCCACTTCCTTGCTTTTTGTTGCTCTTGGCATCTTGACATTATCATCCACCAACAAGGGATGTACTGCACTTGCTGCTGTTGGTGCTGGAAGTCGGCCTGTGCAAGAGGAAAGTGATGAGGAAGGTATCTTTTTTCTTAATCAGACAGCCGTTTGTTCTTACAGATCAGAGGTTTATTGCCCTGCTATACTAAGTATCGTGTAGAGATTAGAGGTCATATTGCAATTTCGAAACTGACAATGATCATCACTTTTGAATTCGTCTATAGGATTGATAGGACCTAATAGTTGTAGGCTTGTAGCTGAGAAGATCATTGAATGAAGCAACTTGTTCACTAACTGTAAGATTGTAAGAGATTGTTCATTTTGCATTAATTAAGTGTGTCATAATTCAAGCTAAATCAAAGAGCTTTTTAAGTGGAATTTAGTCATGTTGCATGATGAGATACTTGGGGGTACACCCTACTCCAAAGCTAAGTCCTTTTTGCGCGTGACTGAATGAGTGGAATTAGTTATTTCTATTGTCTTGCCAGGGTCATAAATAAGGGAACAATTCACAAAGTGGTGTTGTGTCAATATTTAAGTCACATACTTCTTATGTTTCATTGATAAAATATTTCCCTATGCCATGCTCCACTTGTTTCTACCTTTTTTCTTAAGAGTTTGTCATACGATTTGCTTATGTCCATTCAGATCAAGTTATACAGAAAGAGAAAAATGTTGAAGATGAGCAGTTACATCAAGAATTTGAAAATTGGAAATCAAAGACCTATGCTTTGACTGTCCCTTTACGTGTAGTTGCGGTTCAGGGCTCTGTACCACCTGCATGGATTAAGGTCTGAAGATTGGCTTCTTTCTTTGTTCTGTAGTCTCTTTCTAGCTGGAACGGAGCTTTTTTCCTGTGCCATTGTCACTGGAATATTCCTTGCATGTTCTATAATATGCAGGATTTTATTCAATCTCAAGGAAAAAGATTAAAGCTAAGTGTGCAGTTCCGTGGAAGTATTGAAGACATCTTTTCCGAACTAATAGGATCCTTAAGAAAGGTTGATGTTTCTCCAAAATCTGTTTTAACAGCTGATCTCATCACCATTGGCGACTCTTGGCTTGATCTTGCAATTGCCAAATCTGTAATTGAGCCAATGCAAATGGCAGAGGACTATGATTGGTTTAAGGGTTTGCCAGAGAAATGGAAGGTAAAAGCATACTAATCTGGCTGTTTTCAGCTGTAGCAATGTTCAGAAGCTTTGTAAAATGTTCAATGTTGCCAGCAGGTTTCTCTCCAAATTTTCTGTGACTGTTCAAATATTGTAACTTTGCGACAATTTGGGAATCCTCACAAATGAAAATCTCAGTTTTTATTTTGTTTCAGGTTTTACATCTTTCCCTGTAAGACTACTGTTATCTTTTCCATTTTCATTTATCATTTAGAACATTTGAAAACCTGAATATTTTTAGAATCTGAATAAGCTAAAGTTACCGTTTAGATTATTTTTTCTCTGAAAGTAATCGCTCTACTGTGATCGAAAATTTGCAGCCTTTTGTACCTTTATCTTTTTCATTTTCAATTGAGCTAGAATTACACTGGTCTTTGGCTTTGAAATATGATGGAATAAAGCAAAATGACTAGATCGTCTGCACTTCGTATATAGTGAAAGTAGCTATCAAGTACTCACGTGGTTAAGTCAAATACTTTTTTCGCCACAATTTTTATGGGTCATCTGGTGTGTTTAGAACTCGAAGTATCCTGCATCATCATCACTCACACAATTCCCATAGTTAAAGACATTGAAGCACTAGGGTAATGTTATTAATATAATCACAGTATTGATCCTTTGTTTCTTTAGAGTTCTGGAGTTGACCTATTTGGTTGGATTCCATATTTGTATGTTGTTCCACTTGTCTCCAATAAACTAGGATTTTTGCCTAATTGACAATAAAGAGGAAAAAATTGTACTAACGGAATTTAGAAAAAAGCTTGGCTAGGATGGGCATACGAAAAGGGGTTAGGGCCGGTTTAGGATTGAAGCTTTTCGGGTAAGCAATACCTTTTTTAATACTAACAAAGATGGAGAAGTTCACACCATCCTAACATAGTATGGTCCTACCGATACTTGTAATTTTTAAAATTGGTCTATACTCTATAGACTTTTTGAACTAAAAGTTCTCTCGTGATTGTTCTTCATATCAAGATTCTCTATCAAGTATCTATATGCTTTCTTCTCCATTCTCCTTGGATCCCTGTCAATAAATGTTATGTACTCAAAGCAGCTTGCCTAAGTAGACATCTATGTTTCGATGCAGATAAATTACAAGCTCCAAGCTCTATAAATATCCTTGTAAATTGCCATCTAAAGATGATTTTTCATGCATGATATAACATATAACCTTCTGGTTTACATATAACTTGCTTTTACTTACAAAGTCTCAGGTTTATTTGCGTAGGAATAACGAAGGGAAAGTTGACCCTGACGGCAGAACATGGGCGGTTCCATATCGATGGGGAAGCATGGTCATAGCATACAAGAAGAGCAAGTTCGACAAGCTTGGTCTTGCTCCAATAGAGGTTTGTTTCCAATAGTTTTATTTATCCATGATACATGATACTCATCATCTTTACCTGATCTAGAAGTGGAATACGTGAACGTACAAAAAGCAAGTTCTGACAAAACTCGACATTGAACATGCCACCATGTGACCAGGTCATAGTACATTACTATGACTTGTGACTCTGCCGCTATATGAGGTCAAGAAGATATCAGAACTCATATATTTGTTGTATCCTTGCAGGATTGGAAAGATTTATGGCGTCCTGAGCTTTCCGGTAGAATCGCAATGGTTGATTCCCCACGAGAGATCATTGGAGTGGTGTTAAAGTATATGGGAGGATCATATAACACAAATGATATCAGCCAAGATATTCCTGGTGGGATAAGGGCTGTACAGCAGCACCTTGCTATGCTTGCAAAGCAGGTATGACGCGAAGCGGATTAGGATGGGAAACAAATGTAGTTCAAATTATATTTCGTTGCATTATTAGAGAGTCGAAAACCCTAGAGCTTGAAATCAGGGATTGATATGATAAAAGGGTTTATCTTTTAGGTTAGGTTTTCTTAATATAATTTGATGTGTGCTGTGTGCATTTGTAGTCCTGTTACCTTCTGTCTTTGAGGATATCTTGTTCGCTTTTGCACTTTTCTTTTAGTTTCTTAATATAATCTTTTTACTAAAAAAATAAAATGAAAACATTTGTTTCGAATATCTACATTTTTTTAGGCTGAATACTAATTTGCCTTGTTACTAGATGTTATCTCTATATTGTTGTCTGGAGTTAGGTTGAGGATACAGATGTTTTATACTAATATTTTTGTTTGAAGTCCCTGACTCCAATTATAGAGACGATATCTATGAATAAGAATCCTGGCTTATTTCCAAGTATATCTGGCGTTTTTATGTTGATTCCCAAGTTGTAGACGCATAGTATTATAAAAGACGATTCTTTTTTACTGTGATTATAAAACGAGCTTTGCTGTTTTCATAGTCCTAATTATCTTGCTGTTTCACAGTCGTACTTATCGACAGCTCTCATGTGTGTCTCGGTTGAAATAATCTCTAAGCAATTGCCGATTTGCCGGTATGTAGGTCCTGCTATTTGACAGTGCAAATTATCTAAAAGCCTTTAGCGTGGGTGATGCTTGGGTTGCTGTTGGATGGAGCAGTGATATTCTTCCTGCTGCCAAGAGACTTTCAAATGTTGCAGTTGTTGTTCCCAAATCAGGGGCTAGCTTGTGGGCAGATTTATGGGTATATTTTTACGGAACTGACATCTTATAATTTGACGTCTGAAGCTGACTTCTTTAGCTAATTCCTCTGAGGTGATAATTTGACTGGACAAATGCTCAACAATTGAATTGGTTATGTTGGTATTCAACACCCGCACATGGGTTTATATGATACCTAAACACTTCATTTTAAGCCAGAAACATAAGGAATTATACAGTTAATTTTCAATGGTAAATTTACCAAAAATTAAGTTAAGTCAGTTCTTTTTGTTATTGCTAATCTGCCTGATGTTTTCAGGCTTGGAGCTGAATGGGTGATTACTAGTTTCGGTTGTTTGTCCCTACCAAACTAAACTTTGCATAATAATTCGATATTTACGTGTTTAACCTTCTGCATCACAAACTAAACTTTCAGGCTGTCCCTGACACAACAAGATTCCCACCATCAGAGAACCTCGGTGGACGGATCCGGGGGCCATCTCCACTGATTTATCAGTGGTTAGACTTCTGCCTACAACCTGCTCGAGACCTTCCCTTCAAGCAAGGAGTGTTTCCTGGTGCTTCCCCAACTGCCTTAGAAAAATTACCATCAGATCCTTCTAAACTTCTCCCAAAGGGTGCTCCAAAGCTGGTAACCAACCTTGTTGCTGGGATGCCACCTCCGGAAATCTTAGCCAAATGTGAATTTCTTGAGCCGCTTTCCGAGACTGCTTTGTCAGAATATAGATTGCTGATTTCTACCATGGAGAAACCAGGTCATGGACACTTGCGACAATTTTTGTTTACCACATTCCAGGATACTTGGTCAAAGTTTTTATCGTTGAGAAAGGAAATAGGTGAATATGCGTTTCCAGTGAGGAAAATGTAGTAGTGGGGGGAGAGACGTAGCTGTTAAGTCCCCCACAATTGTCGGATCTAAATTTGATGTGTTTCGAACATTCGATCTATGTTTTCTACTCCATCTCGTATTCTCATTGTTACATGATTGAGATGGAGCATTCTTCAAGATTGTAACTACTGAAGTCTGATAATGTCGAGGCCGTCCGGCTCTTTTGCGATCTGTCGATAATTTTGTAGGAATAAGTTGGGCCTCAGATATATTGTTCTATCTTCATTAAGTGAATACTGAACATGTTTTAGATAAATTTTGAAGACGGAGGAAATATGCACATTGGATCGTGGGTTAAGATCATCACCCCCTTGGCCCCTTGTCTTTTCATTTGCGGGGAATTCACATGCTACCCCTGAGGTTTTATGTTTTGCACGAAATTCCCAACTTTTTTATCCTAAAAACATTAGAACCAATGACTCGTGTTTACGAGTTTGAGAGTGACAATTAGTTTTTGTATCAAATCAATTATCTTTCTGAGAATTACGATTTGAAAAAAAATTGTCGTAGTTGGATGTCGTGGCTAAGAGTTTTTATATGTCAAACTTTGTTGTTACCGAACAAACTTTGAATGGTCATACTTCTTCGTCACGAGTTTCGAACTCGACAATTTTTTTTTTTTCAAATAGTAGTTCTCATATTGATGTTCGATTTTAACCAAAAAATTGTCACTTTCTGAGCTCGTAAATCGAGTTATGGCCTTTTAAATTTTTTCGTGCAGAACGTCAAACTTCAGGGGTACCGCTTGAATTTTTCGTTTCTTTTCTAACACATATATATACACATCAACGCGTCGCAAGTAACTATGCTCCTATTGCATAGTAAAGTTTCAAATATGGGATGATAGGTTAACGAGATCAGTATTAAGAATTGGATCATTAACTAGGTTAATCTTCTTTTAGAGGATGACGATAAGACAAACGGTGTTTTTATCTTTTGGGAGGTAGCTGGACTATTTGGTGCTCCCGTAATGAGCTCATGTTTATGGGTATTCCTCCCAATCTGGCTGGTGGAACTAAGAAACTAAATTCTATGGTGCTCAACGTAGTCGAACGGTATATAACTTCTTTTAAGGGTCTCCATGATGTCATAGATGGAGATTCGGATGTAGCTTTTTTTTAAGAGAAGTCATAATATTTCTCTAATAATTTCTTATATCAACTGTCATCCATTGAGGATCAAGGTGGATGCCGCTTGGGGATCTAACTTAAAAGCAGGGATTGGATTGGCCGTTTATAGTGATACATGAAATATCATTCATCGAGACAAGATACCACTTTTTGCACAATCATCTTTAGAGGCTGAACTCTTGGTTTAAGACAAGCAAGAAATCACTTTAGGGGCTGGTTATCTCCACATTTCAGTCTTCATGAATTGTCTCGAAGTTGTTTTCCATATTCTTGGACTTGAAGCAAGAAGCCATGACATCAAGATCGTCTTGGATGACATTCATTCTTTATTATCTTATTTTCACTGTTTTTCATTATGTTTTATCCCTCGTACCTTTAATTCTATTACACATAACCTAGCTAGTAAAGCTAGAAATCTGTAGTACAATAGTATCATTTTACAATTGTAAAATAAAAATAAAAAAGGTGTTATGTCTTAGTGACTTTTGCAGTTAAGCTAACAATATTTTTATTTAGACACTAGCAATTAAGCTAACATTTAACTTTGACTTTTGCAATTAAGCTAGTATATATCTTTTTAGACACTATGAGTTAAACGGATTTGGATCCTCTCCCTTTCTTTCTCTCCATTTCCTCTCTAATACACTCATATTTTTATATAGTTTCTCTCTCATGTTATAACAAAAACGAGAAAAAAACAAATAAAGAACAATAAAGACGATAACACACAGATTTACGTGGTTCACTAACGGTGTGTTAGCTACGTCCACAAGGCAGAAGGGAGGAGAATTTTATTAATGTTGAGAAGTTTTACAGAGTTTTCAAATTCAGATATAGAATGTTATGATATGCATAACTACTAGGGTTAGGCTTCGATAGTGTATATATACTACTCTCTAAGACCTAATACAGAAAACCTAGAAAGGCCAAAATCAGAATCCTAGCCCAAACAGATTAACGGATACCGTTCCCCCCCCCCCCCCCCCCCCCCCCCCAAGGCATAATTCCAACAAATCTCCACCTTGACTTGAATTTTTTCTCAACCAGAGAGATGTATCAGATGCACCCCCCATAGATGCCAGATGTACTAGAAAGACTCTTCTCCCTTCCCCCTCAGATATTGCCCCTGAGGGTAATCAGATGTTTCTGATATTTAGCAAGTCAAACAGTGTTCGAACTTGCTCAACGGAACTGGCTTGGTTAACATATCAGTTGGGTTATAAGCAGTACCCACTTTGTTCACCTTAATCCTCTTTTCATTCCTTAGGAAATGATACCTCACATCAATGTGTTTATTTCTCTCATGATGGACTTTATCCTTAGCAAGACAGATTGAACTGAGACTGTCACAGTACACAATAACTTGATCTTGATGTAGACTCAGATCATTAATCAACCCTCTCAACCATATTCCCTCTTTAACTGTTGATGTCAACGCCATATACTCAACTTTTTGTAGTGGACAATGTTACTGTAAGCTGCAAAGTAGCCTTCCAACTAACAACTGAACCACAAAAAGTGAACACATAACCAGTCATTGATCTTCTACTATCCTCATCTCCAGCATAATCTTAGTCAGAATACCCAGATACTAAACACTCTGCATCACCTCCATAAATGAGACCAACATCAGAAGTACCCTTAAGGTATCGAAAGATCCTCTTCAGAGCTTGCCAATGTTCTTTTTCCTGGATCACCCATAAAGCAGTTTACCACACTGACAAACTGTGCTAGATCAGGTCTAGTACAGACCATAACATACATCAAACTTCCCACTGCATTAACATAAGGAACCCGAGACATGTATGCCTTCTCTTCAGCTGACTTAGGTGAAACCGCAACAGACAAATGTGCATTTGATGCACTAGAGTATCTATGGATTTAGCTGTAGACATGCCAAACTTGAAAACATCTTCTGAATATAGTCTTTCTGAGATAAGAAAAGCTTCTTCTTGCTTCTATCCCTGAAGATCTCCATTCCTAGAATTTTCTTCGCTGCACCCAAGTCTTTCATCTCAAACTCAGTACTTAGGAGACCCTTCAATTTCTGAACATCAGACTTTTTCTCTGCAACTATTAGCATATCATCGACATATAGGTTTTAGATAGATGAATGAATCATTCGCAGCCTTACTGTAGCATACACAACAATCATACAGACACCTATTATAGCCAATCTGCATCCGATCTGCATCATATAGCTATCAAACCGCTTCTACCACTGCCTGGGAGACAGTTTCAGCCCATATAAGGACTTTTTCGGCCTGCAAACATAGTCTTCTTTTCAGGGGACCTGGAAACCTTATGGTTGAGTCATGTATATCTCTTCCTCCAACTCTTCATGTTGGAAAGTTGTTTTAACACCTAGTTGTTCAAGCTCCAAATCTTGATGTGCAACTATCGCTAGTAACACCCTGATGGAAGTATGTCTGACCACTGGTGAGAAGACCCCCTCTCTCTGCGTGAACCCTCTAGCCACAACCCGAGGTTTATACTTGAGCCCTTCAACCTTTATTTCCCCTTCCTTTTTCTTGAAAACCCATTTGCATGTAACAATCTTACTATCCCTCGGCCTCTTGGTTAATTCCCATGTCTAATTCTTTTGAAGTGACTCCATCTTGTCTCCCACTGCAGCAAGCCATTTGGGAGACTCAGTACCAGTAACTGCTTCTTTGTAGGTGGATGGTTTAGTAGAATCCGGATCCACCTCTGGAGCAACCAGAAGTTAAATGATTCAAGGCATAATTCCAACATTGTCACTCGAAGTAACAACTAAACTGATTCAAGGCATAATTCCAACATCTTCCTTCAATAAGAAGTTATTTTTATATAAAGATTGTGACCACTAGCTCATCTTAAGATTAAATCCGGACCGTTTATAGGAAATAAAGGTCCATCTTTTTTAGAAATGGAGAGAATCCGGACCGGAGTTAAACTACTCCAGTATTCCTTAACATTTAACTTTTAACATGCTAATATTAAATACCCCCAATTGCTAGGGCATACTACTAACGTGTTCTTGTTCGTAAAAGTGGTGTGTTGTGGTTAAAATTTGGGTCTCATCTCATATGTAGGTCTCAAGTTCAGGTCTCATCAAAAGCATTCTTGAAAGGGGACGGTTATGGTTTAAGGTTAGACCAGTAAAAATCTGACACGACCCTTTTTTTTCCGGTGTCAAGACTAGAAAATTTTGACTTATAACCCGTTAATTTAGGGTTAAAACTCGACCCAAATGAGCTGACCTCTTGGTTAAAGATAACTCAAGAATTTAATGAAAATATTAATATTTCTATATTATATTTGAAATAATAATTAAATATCAGTTTTAGTATTTTAAATTACAAACACGATTCAAAAATTAATAATAAAATAATTGTTAACATAACGTAATTCTATGATTTTTTCAATATAATTAATGTAAGCATTGAAAATGAAGTATTAGTATTAAATATGGCTTCATTTTTAGTAAATATTTTTACGATTTAAAAAATGGGATATTGCATCCTTATGTTTTTTTTTGTTTTGGGGGTACCCCTCATTTCCACTAAAAAACTTTGACCGCCTTCATGGTTACAAGTTTGGAATGCAATGATTTTTTTTTTTTTAAATTGACTCTCTTTACGAGATCTTCGATTTGAATAAACAAAAATTGTCATTTTATGAGCTTGTAGTAAGAGTTACGCTCAGTTAAACATTTTTAGCAAAATAAACTTTGAGTGACTATATCTCGTGCTTACGAGTTCATAATGTAACAATTTTTTTTTTCAAATTGATCGTTTTTACGAGATCTTTAGTTTGAAAAAAAGGTTGTCGTCTTCGAAGTTTGTAGCCAAGAATTATAGACGGTCAAAGATGTTTAGCTAAAAAAGAGGGGTACGCCATATAATACGAAAAAACACACATGGGGTACCATGTAGAATATCTGAAAAAATCGTTTACTATTTTTGTGCATGTATTCTGATCCTAAAACGATCTGTGGCCTGTATGATACGACCGATATTTGACTAGATTCGAGCTCGTCAACTCCTAAAGAGGTGGGTGGTTGACATGATATATGTGATTTGCAAGCCATTACGAATACTTGGGGTTTCAACTAAAGTCGCAAAAATGAATTGTAAAGAAATAGAAACGACAAAAGAAAATTGAGTCAGTGGTAAATGATTAGAGGCTTTGCTTAATGCATCCATTGTTTTTAGTTCATAGAAAAGAAATTGGGATGGTAACAAAGTCGTTCAATAAGTTAACGACTTGCTACTGAGCCGATTTCCTTTAAAAAAAACACTCTTTTGCACAAGTAGCTAAATGAGTTAATAGAATGACTTTCCTGTAGAATTGTTAAGTGGCCTGGTCTCCAATGGCTAGAAAATCGATCATATGTCGTCCTAATTTTGATACTTTATTCCAATAGAATATATTTTCCTATTATAATACCTGTTTTCAGAAATATTGTGGACAACGGATTCTATTACACAAACATCACGATTCATTAATGTAAAAGATTAGTTATAAAAAAAAGTTGTTTTAAAATTTCTTAGAATTTTTTTTTTTGATATGATATGAAAACTAGATTGATCATTTAATCTAATGTAGGACTAACTTATCTCATCCTTTCGGATGAAGGAGTTAAGTTGAAACCAGCAGCTTTCAAACTAGCTCGAGATTTCTTAGAAAGATTTGAAAAATAGAAAGGGTGTAACTTCAAGGAATAAATATATGAAATGAATTTAGTTGATTAAAATAGTAAGTCGGAAAAGAGTCGGAAATTGTAAGCATAAATATTCCCTCAATCACTCCAAACTCAATAACCCCACGCAATTCCTCGATAATATCCTCTCATACCCTCTTTGACCACCTTCTTCATCATCAAACCCTACAAATCCCCCCAATTTCCACTTCCCTCTCAATCATTCCCTTATGCTTTCCCAAATTGATCGAGGGTTTGTCTAATTCCCTATATAATCTCAATACCCTTTTCCCTAATTTGATTATTACCCTCTCTTTCGAATTTTTCAAATTAGGGTTTTGCGGGGGAAATTATCATGTTCATAATCTTACTGAATTCACACGTCACGGCTTCCTCAATCATTCTTTCTGAGAATCCTCGTGTTTTTGGCCCTGGTTTGAATCCTTTTGCTCCTTACAACATGGCTAATCACTCTTCTTTCTCTCGCTAATTTCAATTTACAGTTAATTTAGGGTTCTTTTCGATACGTTTAATCGTTTAGTTTAAGTGTATTGCTGTTATTGCGTAATTTTCATCTGGGTATCCGTCAATTTCTCAACATCTAGTTATACAATTAGTCGAATCGAAGGAAGTATTGTGCTAATTGTATAGAGAAGTCTGGTGTGTGGGTTATAATTTGTTGATTGGGGGTTGAATTTGTTTGAGGGGCTTTGTAACAATGATGATCATTCCTCGAGAAGAGGGACGGTCGGGGTTTGCTGAACGGAGATTGTCGAGGAGGCGGTCTTTTCGACATGCTTTTGATACTGATGATAGGGGTTGGACTCCACTTCACATCGGTGCTCGAAAAGGTGATCGTAAGGAGGTATATAATCTTCTTGCTTTCTTGCTTTTCGCTTCATAGATTGTTTATTTTTTTCTTTGTTGAATGTTGCTTAATATGGAGTATGAGTATGTGATATTTATGTGTTTGGCATTCTGTTGCTTGTGTATTGTCTTTGTTTGGCTTGGAAAATGGATGACTGCTCTGTTAAGATGGCATTGTGCTGTTATCATAGGGTGGTGTGCATTCATGGTGCTGTTATCATTGTTTTCTTCTGTGGTAAATCGTGTTCACGGAAAAGGGTCTTATTGGGATGTTGTTGTTTCCTTCTTCTGTGGTGGTTGTTGTTTTGTTGTTATTAGATAATATGCTTGTTTGTCTATTGTTATTGTCTAGCTTGGAATTGTGCGTATTTGGCTTAGTGGCCGAAGTTTGAGGGTTGTGTCAATACTGCTCTGTTAAGATGGCATGTTGTTCATATCATAGTGTACACTAATGATGCTGCTACTGTTGTTTCATTGTCTTATTGGGAATGTAATGGGGTTTAGAAGGTATTGGAAAAGTTTTACTCAGTTTTACTCTTGGCTATCACCCAACTTAGTTGTTGTCACTCTTATTCTAGTACTTCACTTTGTTGCAATACACTGCATTAACCTTTTTGGTACATTCATTACATTACCTACTTCTTCATTTTGAATTCGAATAAGAAGTAACCCACAAAACCACTCTCACATCTGTGTGAAGCCCAATTTTTTTCACATATTTCTCACAACTTTGGTCTGAAAGCAAATATAGTGAATTCCGGTGAATGGATGGAGTATTCTGATTAATAGCCAAGCAAATGTTGTGTAATCCCTGTCCTTTGTGCTTGCCGGAAGCCTTGTACAGCATGAAGTGCCTTGATATAGCTTACATAGACGTTGGTTTCTTTTTTTTTTGAGATTTCGATGTGTGCTTATTAAAGCAAGTTCTTAGGAAGTTAAGGCCTTAGAACATGCTTAGTGAAAGGTATTTTGAAAGTCCATTAAGTGAACTAAGATTCTACATGGTAGAGATGTTAGTTAGCATGCTCTTGAGAGCATTTATTGTACACAAATTCTCGTTTGTGACGGGCATATCCGTCGCAAGCTTGCTACGGTTCAAGTATTACCCACTTGAATAGGAAAAGACAAGTTATTTGTGATTCCCTATGCGTTGTCTTTTCTACACAAGTGGGAGAACTTGACCCATTAGAAGCTTGCGACGGATATACCCGTCGCAAGGGAGACTTACTCTTGTTTGTATTTATGCATGTATCTCCACACTCATGGTAAATTGGTAATTGCTGCAGTCTTTAACATCAAACTGTTTTTTTTTTGTGGAATTCAGCCAATGGTATTGTACATACTCTTTTTTATTGACATCCTGAGATGAATAACGTTTTTATTTTGGATTGGCATGTTCATCATTACTGCAATTTGCAATGATATGATGTAAGAATCTTAGCATATTTTATCATCAATTGGTACGGTCCGAGATCCAGTTGTGGAAGAGAGATTTCAGAGCTCTAGGGTGGCTCATTACTGATCGCAGTGATCACTGATCAGTTCAAGAGGGAGGCTTAGAGCCTTAGATTGATTTTAGTTACTAGTCTAGAAGAGTATGACTTAGAATCTCCTGCAGGTCTTAGGTTCCGTCATGCAGAGTAAGGAAGTCTGGTTCTTAGGATGAGAGATATAAGTTCATCGTTGAAATTAATCTGGGATAAGGTCTTGAATCAGGTTTTTGCCTTCTGGTCTGGATGTACTCTTTAAAACAATATTATATGAATAGTTGTGGTATATCGTTTGTGATTACAATCTTTTAGTTGGGCTTCTCATAAAAAATGACGTATGCATATTGTTACTGCTATTATAATACAGTAACATTAAATTGATGTTTACATGCGTATAAATTATCTTTATTTTGAGTTCTTAAGCAGCTTAAGGCCTTTATGAGCCGACTTAAAGGAGGATTTCTCTGTTGTGCTTATCTTGAGCATGATGAGTTGTATATGGTCAATCAAATTCGTTCATTCTCACCTGTTTGGGTTCTGTACTTCTACGTGTCAGGTCAAACGGTTACTTGATGAAGGGATGGATGCAAATGTTGCTGCTTGGGGTCCTAAATTGCACGGTGTCACCCCTCTTCACCTTGCTGCTGAAGGCGGCCATATTAAAGTTATGGATGTACTACTTGAACATGGTGCCAATATTGATGCCCGAACCAAGGGGGCCTGTGGTTGTAAGTATCTTTGGCCATGGACAGTCGTTTCACATTTTGTGCCTATTTATTTTATCAAGAAAGCAGCTAGAGGATACAGAAAGTATTGTTAAACCCTCCATTAAAAACTACTTTGATCATAATAAGTACTTCCTCTAATCCAATCCAATCTATCCCGTCACTATTTGCGGCCAACTATTTAAAATTTTAATCGTCATTTTCTTTAGAGAATTATGATAAAATCGATTATGATATTAAGATATTTATATTTATGTCATAATAATATCTTTTAGAAAAGTGTTGTCTGGGAGACCGCAAACATTCAAATGGGTAGAATGGACTGGATTGGAGGGAGTAGACCTGGCAAAAGCAACCTGACCCGATTGACCCAACCCAATTGACCTAACCCGTGACCCGAAATTGACCCGAACTACAACACCCGAATGTGACCCGAAACCCGACCCGAACATGACTCGATCTTTCTTGACCCGTAACTGACCCAACCCGAAAATAACTCGATTCAAAACCACTCAACCTGAAAATGACCCGACAAAACATAACTTTAATTGAACCAAAAAGACTTAAAATGGCCTTTTGTCTCTAATTCTTTGACCCGAAAATGACCCGACCCGAAATAACCCGTGACGGACCCGACAACAAACCTAAAACAAACCCGAAATCCGAAATTACCCGACCCAACCCGAATTTACTCGAACCAAACTGACCCGACCCAAACCCGATCCGATTGACCCGTTTGACAGGTCTAGGAGGGAGCACTCTTTATAGAGTTATTTTGGTCAAATAACATCCTTATATATATTTCATAGATAATTCGGAAAGCCCTTACATCAGTATTTGAATGAACTATATGGTCTCTACTCTCTCGTGGTTTTCTGACGTATCATTAAATGTTTGGTTTCAGGGACACCCCTACACTTGGCAGCAAAAGAGAGGAACAAGAAAGCTGTCAAATACCTGGTAGAGAATGGTGCCTTCTTGCCACCTGATATAAGCGACACTAGATTTAACCCACCGGTTCACTATTGCCCGGGCCTGGAATGGGCTTACGAAGAGCTCAAGCGTTTGCATGAAAGTTCCTCATCTTCTGGTGACAGTTCTGAGAACTAAACGCCTCCGTGTACTCTATATTATAACAAAGTATATTTCGTAATGATGTCACTATAACTCTGTTAAGTCAGCTACTGGGATTGAAACTTCGTAAGACTGAATGTTGCTGTAATTCGTGCTCAGTGAACTCTGTATGGTACCACAGACATTCTGGTTCTATTGTCATTCACAAACATTGGCTGTGAAGGACTGTGGTAATGTAGTGTTTGGTCACCTTGTTATGTCATTAGCATTGTCTTTGTGTTGAGCATGGCATACTCGCTCCGTTCCGGTCATTTGTTTGCATATTTCATTTTAGAGTGTCTCGTTTATTTTTTTTTCTATATTAGCAAATATTTTATGAGATTTAATGACACTAATATCTACTTGTCATTTTCGAGCGGCAAAAGTTGGCGCGACCCAAAAACCGACCTGACATGATAGAACTTGGAAATTTGTGTTGAACTAAAACCGAAACTGACCCGAAGGTTAACTGATAAGCCTAGAGCACCCGAAATAATATGACCTGAACCGACTTGTGAGACTACCCAAACAGACCCAAAACCCGATTCACCAAAAAATCTATTTGACCCAAACCGAACTGTATTCGAAATTGAACCCCGTTTTAACCAGACTCGACCCATAGCCTAATAATTTTTTTAAAAGATGGTCTAAAATTTGATTCCAATTTTTGTTAATAAACTAGTTAAACTAGTTTTATTCCCGTGCAAAATTGCACGGGTTTATTACTAAATCAATATATATATATATAAAAGAGGCTTTTTTCGAGCAATTCTATTGGTCAACATCATCTTTTTCAATTTTTGGAAAGTGATCTTCAAATATTACGAAAAAGATAGTATGTAATATTTCTAATATCACAACTATTATTTACGTAAAAAAAATTGATTATCAATCTGACAAAAAAAAATATAATGCAAAACATTTTGAAACTTACATATTTGGATTCTTAACGAAAAATGCTTTCATTAGAGTATAAATTTTGTATTTTTTTACTACCATATCATTTATAAGATCATATAACTATAACCTAAGTTTATGAAAATTAAATAAATGACTTTAAAAATATTTTTTTATTATTGTAATATTAGTATAATGGTTTAGTAGTAGTCAAGAAATAATTAATTTATAGAAAAATATGTAGTACATAGTATGTTATTTGTCTCACATTGAAAAATAACGTAGGTGTGGTGAATATACTACATATAAAAAGTAGAATTGTCCCACATCGAAAATTTACCTTAAGATATGGTGATCTTATGATTATAATAGGAATCATAATTGGAACATATGTATCAACCCAAATTTTTTTGAGTCTCTTAAGTATTGTCTTAGAAATCTCTTACAAGTTTGTATTATTATCTTTACAATAGTGAAATTTACATCATACAAAAATAATTTAGGAAAGTTTCATAAATAATACTTTGGATATAAAAAATTAAGTGGATAATCTTTTAATTATTATATAAAATAAAAATAATAGAAATATATATTTTAAAAAAAAAAGATGGTGTACTACTTAATATATTATTTTTCCCACATTGAAAAATAATGTAGATGTGGTAAACATAATACGTATAAATTGTAGAATTATCCCACATCGGAAAAATAACATAAAGTGGCTAAATCTATGATTATAAATAGGTGTCGTCCTTAAACCTTAGGTATTAACCCAAATTTTTTTTGAATCTCTTAAAAATTGTCTTAGAGATCTCTTAAAAGTTTATAAATGTGATGAATATACTATATATAAATAGTAAAATTGTCCCACATCGTAAAATTAACATAAGGTGGGTGATCCTATAATTATATATAGGAATCATCCTTTGACCTTATATATCAAAGTAAAATCTTTTAAATCTCTTAAGTATTGTCTTAGAGATCTCTTAAAAGTTTGTGTATTATTATCTTCACAATTGTTGAATTTACATCATCAAAAATTAATTTAGAAAAGTATTATTAAAAAAATTTAAGTATCGTAACAAAAATTATGAAGATAATATAGTTACATTCGTGGTAAAAAAAACCTCGAAAGTATAGACACTCATACTATTTATTTGCACATACTTGGTGTAATTTTTAGTATATTATTTGTCCCACATTGAAAAATAATGTAGGTATGGTGAATATATTACTTACAAATAGTAGAATTATCCCACATCAGAAAATTATCATAAGGTGGGTAATCTTATGATTACAAATAGGAATAATATTTGGAAATAAAGTTTCAACCCAAAATCTTTTGAGCCTCTAAAGAGCTCTCAAAAGTTTGTATTATAATCTAAATTATAGTTAAATTTACATCATTAAAAATTAATTTAGAAAAGTATCATAAATAATAATTTTGATGATAAACTACTTAATGTGTTATTAGTCCCACGTTGAAAATAATGTATTTGTGGTAAACTAGTTTTAACCCGTGCAAGATTGCACGGGGGTGTTTCTATAATAAAAATAGCGAAGATATTTAACAAAACATACATGATATAGTTTGGTGAAATTTATAAAATTAGCAAATAGATCTTACAAACAATTGTTTTTATGTAAGGCGCTTTTACACTAAATTAGTGTAAAACGATCTTACAATTTTACTTACCGAGAGACTAAATATAAACTAATGGAAAAATGATAGAAAAAGTAATAAATGGTGTACGTATACTATAAAATTAGATACTAATAAAAAAATGGTTACAATATATGATAAAATAGGTATAACTGATATGAAAATATGTACCAAACAAAATAGACATTGTGAGTCACAATCGATATTAGAAATTGTACGAAAATTATATCAAGGGGTATGACAAAATAATCTTTCAATAACTTAGTGAGATACCGTATCTCTAAAGTGAATGAAATTTATGAAAAGGCCAAAATAAATAATGAAGCTAAAACAAATAGTGAAAAAAAAGATACACATTATGAAGAGGAGAAAAAGGATTATACATCGGAGGTACTACCTCAGAGTATTATGATTTTGAGTTTTTGTGCATTTTTTTCGAGCTTTTTAAAGTTTATAAATTAAATTTTATATCTTATATATGATGTTTTTTGAGTATTATTATAATTTTTTTGAGCTTAATTTTTAAATTAATAAACTCAAAAAAATTTATAGTAAAACTATACTATACTCAAAAACTTTATTGTAAAGCTCAAAAACTATATTTTATGTGGTAGTACCTCAGAGATACAATCCACTTACTGTAAGAAGAGTAAAGTAATGGAGGTAAATAAGTGGGGTTCACCACACTTCTATTTCCATGTATGTTGACGATGTTAATTACGGAGTATGTTAATGATGTTTCTATATAGTTATTAAAAAATTAATTTCTCAAAAAAGAAAAAATGTAATTATATATTTTTTCTACCACCTAATATTAGAATAATTATTAAAAGAAAACTTATTTCTTATATTGTTTTAAATATAAGAAATGTAAGTGAATATAAGAAAAAATGGCTTTTAACATAATTTAAATTTAACATAATTTTCGTAAATAGTGACTATCTTGAAATAAAAGCCATTTTTTAGTCATAAAAAGTAGTCGTTATTTATCATAAAATGGTCACTAATTGTCAAAAAAATAAACATTGTTAACGGATCGCATCATACAACCGTCTTAGTGGAATATTTACGAATAAACAATGAGCTAATCACGCAAAATATTTTACTTAATCAATGAGCCACTAAACACTCTGACTTTGGGCCAAAATTATTACCCAAACATGTCACCCATTTACCCATTCCATACCTATTCCATACCTTATTCAACCCACCTTATTAATAAACCAAAAAAACACCCAATTAACATTTCATTCAAACCCTCATAGTAGCCTCACCGCCTCTCAACCTCCCCTTACCAACTTTATTTGTTAAAATTATGAAGCAATTATGAAATATGATGATAATTTCATTTTAATCTTCATCATCATCATGAATCCATCCATATTCATCAATTTATGTTCTTTATTTAACTTAGTTCACTAATAAAAAACTTTCCCATATTATTGCTAGTTCTGTTGATGTCGAAGGTATTACTTGATCTTCAATAGAGTATTTTGTAACACTTCATTTTAATTTAGTATTGTATTTTTTTTGTTTTTTTTTTTTTAACATTCTCCAGATTTTGTATTTTGTGAGTATATATTTATTTTCAATACAACCTCAATCTATATTTTCTGGGTTTACAAAACTTCTTTGTTAATAAAATTTAAGCACATGCAATAAACTATTATTATGCCAGACTTGGTATAATTTGTGTTTAGAATAATTTTTTATTTTGTTATTTTCAATTTGGATCCATTCTTTTCCTAGTTGTTTTTCATTCGTTTTTCACTCAAGGGAATATTTTTATAAATTTCTGAATATTTAATTTAGGTCATTAATTGATACGGAGTATTAGACATTAAGTATTTATTTTCTAAAGAATAAAAAAGCACTTAAAAAATCAAAGGAGTCCACTTTGCTTTTTCTAGGCTTAATAAATCATTGATTTTCAATGGTCCCTACCAAACAACCAATAGCCAATAGGCTTCTAGTATTGCAAAAAGAAATGAAAAGTGACGTGGCTCAATGTACATGCTTTAAATGTTTGGCTTTTAATATATAAGGGATATAAATACTAAGTGTAAATTGTAAAATTATCCTATATCGTATATGATTATAAATTGGAGTCATTTTAGTCTCTTAAGTATTGTCTTAATGAACTCTTAAAAGTTTGTATTTTATCTTCACAATAATGAAATTTACACCATCAAACTTAATTTAGGAAATTTAGAAAAGTAGTATATAAGTAATAATTTTGATGGTGTACTACTTAATAAGTTATTTGTCCCACATTGAAATATAATACAAGTATGGTAAATATACTACGTATAAATAGTATAATTGTCTCACATCGTAAAATTATCATAAGGTGAAGTGATACTATAATTATAAATAAGAGTCATCATTGGAACTTAGAGATCAACCCAAATCTTTTGAGTCTCTTAAATATTGTCTTAGAGAGCTCTTAAAAGTTTGTATCCACATTAATGAAACCTACATTATCAAAAATGAATTTAGGAAGGTATCATTAAAAAATAAACTGAAAAATCTTTTATTTATCTCAATATACATTTCCTATATTATATTCAAGTGATGTTTATAATTTTTATATAAAACCTTTTACATTTTATTTCACTTCACAAAAAAAGTATTGTGAAAATGAGTCATCTTTCAAAGTTAGATATTCATCCAAAATCTTTTGAATCTCTAAGTATTATCTTACAGAATTCTTAAAAGTTTGTATTATTATCCCCGCCTTAATGAAATTTACATCATCAAAATTAATTTAGGAAAGTATCATAAATAAAAATTTAAGAAAGTATCATAAATAATAATTTTAATGGTGTACAACTAAATATGTTATTTGTCCCACATTGAAAAATAATGTAAGTGGTGAATATGCTATGTATAAATAGAGGAATTGTCCCACATCGAAGAAATATAATAAGCTGGAGTGATCATGCGATTATACATAAGAGTCGTCCTTGGACTTAGATATCAACCCAAAATGGTTTAAGTCTCTGAAATATTGTTTTAGAAAGCTCTTAAAATTTTGTATTAATAATGAAAATAATCTAATTATAAAAATTCGCGGTAAATTTTTTTTTTTTTATCATTATAGTATAAAATCTCATATATTTGCACATACTTGGTGTAATTTTTAGTATGTTATATATCATACCTTGAAAAATAATGTAAGTGTAGTGAAAATACTAATACCTATAAATAGTAGAACTGCCCCATATCGGACAATTACCATAAGGTAATGTAATCAACCCAAAATCTTTTGATTCTTTTAAGCATTGTCTTATAGAGCTTAATTCTTAAGTACATTGGATCATTTTTCGAGTCATATAGATCAAATATAACTTTATTCCTGGCAAGATTGGTAAAATATGTTTAAAATAGAAGTTGAATCAATATATGAATATTATTTTCTTAAAAATTACGGAGTATATTTTATTATATTCTTAAAATTACAATTTTTTTTTTTACAAGTTAATTGTTATAGGAAAATTATGAAAATGACATTAACGTAGACCCGTGCATCGCACGGGCATGAAATCTAGTTTGTTATAAAAAAAAACATTTTAACTAAAATGTATAATATAAACGGCAAAATTATATAAGCATTTACATTAACATAAACGAAAATTTAAATATATCTGGTTATTATTCTAACACTCATGGACTCTTAGCCTAGGTAGCACCAAAACGGACACGGACACGGACACGTGATAAGGCATCTCGTGAAATTTAGAACACGGGACACAGCATTTAAATTTAATAAAATATATATTTTATAGTTATAAATAACATACAATTTTATCTTTGTATTAGTATTTGATATTAAATGTAAATAATTGAGTGTAAAACTTGACTTTAATTATAATTTATTCTCATTTCTCACCCAAACTCATTTTCTAATCAATTTTCTTACCTAAACTCATCTTCTAATCAACCTCTTCTAATCTTTCAATCTCACATTTCTTGTTTATAGGTGTTCGTGTGTCCGTGTGTCCGACACGGTGTCCGATACGGGACGACTGGTTAGGAGAAGTGTCCGTGCTACCTAGCTTAGCTTTCTTCTTCTCTCTTTCGTCTTCTACTCCTTTATGTTGTTGAGACATTACTTCGTTAGAATTTCGTTGACTCCCATCATTCTCAACTTTTTCTTCTATTTACCTAGATCATTTATTACAAATTTAACCTCATTACTTTAAAATATTAAATCTCAGTAATTTGGCTGATTACTTCATTCGAAACATTTTATCACAAATTTCACACTAAAACTTGTTACATTACGTCACCGCTTGCGGTGGCCTGAGCATAATTGCGTGCTTGTGATTCGGGTATGCCTAGAAATTTTCAGCAAAATCTTGAAAAATTTGTTACACAAATGTCTTTTGTACCAACCCACTTCTCTCATACTCATCCTTTCATCAATTCATTCTTTTTTTTATTGATATTCTAAGCAAATAGACTAAATCCATCTCATTTACATTATACTCCGTGGTTCATAACTCAATCTCCTACTGACGATTTTGACGATTATGAGAGAATATGTAATCTAATAATTTATCCTTCATTGTAATTTAAATAAATTAATTTTTTGAATTTTTTCTGGCATACTTATGTAATTTAATCAAGATTTTTAGTTTTATACGAGTATTTCATAACTACACAGATATTTAGCGATGTAATTTTTTTATGGATGTAATTTATTTATTATTACCTTAGTTGATTATTATTGATGTCAAGTTTTTGTTTATAATGTAGCATATGTAAATATTTAAATTCTGTACATAATAAAATTAAATAAATTAAATATATGATAATAGTAAAATTAAACTTGACTTCTAATAAATTTTGGAATAGTGAAATTAAATTTTACTTCTTAAAGTCAAATAAAGAAAATAGAAAGAAATGAAAATGTGAAAAAAGGAGGTTGTGTAGATGATGTGGCGCAATGTGGAGTGTTTAAATGTTTTTGTTTAAATAGAATGAGGATTTGATATACATACAGAATTTATTTTCGTAGTACGTTTTTTACTTATTATAGTACAAATTGACACAATAATTTTCATCAAACAAATAAATTAAAAAAGGCCATTAAACCACATTTAAATCTCGTGTTGGGTTCGTGTCGACCCACTTACATAAATGGGTCATAAAACCTCAACCCAAACCCGTTAGTTTCGTATCGTGTTTGTGCCGTGTATTCGTGTCGTGTCATTGTTTGTCGGCTCTAGTTAAAGGTCATACAAAATCTACATATAATGTCAGAAATACAATATCGTTCAAAATCAAACAAAAACAAGCTTTCAAAATATAAAGATAACTAATAATTTGAAGGATTATTTGATGGGAATATTCTGAACTATAACGGTGCTGCTCAAAATACTCTACGCGTTATTTTAATTACCAATAAAATCAACTTTTACACCCCTTGTCTTCGAATAGAGGGGTACATGAGGGGTACAGGCTTAGCAGGTAGCCGGTACAATATTCTAATATAAGAGAAAGGGTGTAAAAGTTGGTTTTATTGGTAGTTAAAATAGAGTTCATAGTATTTTGAGCGACACCCTCATAGTTCAGAGTATTCCTATCAAATAATCCTATATATAAGACGCTTTTGCATAACGTCTATTATATCGCCGCTTGTACACTTAGCATTCCGCGAGTGTTCTTTGGATCTGACAAAAACAAAGATTGTTTAACCCAACATCTTGTATACGTGCTGCCAAATAAAAACATCTTGTATACGACGATTCGATATAAAGTAATTCATTATTTTGAGTATTTGATGCGAACTAGTTCCAATAATTTCAGTTAAAATGACATACTTAATTTTCTTATAATTTGAAGATTCAATTGATATATTAAAATGCGCCGCTCAATTTTATTAAGCATCCGTCAGTGGCGTGGGTTTGACGATAGGAAAGTGGAATCTTGTGGATGATTCAAAGGTTTATCTACAAAAACGTAACTTTAATCCTTTAATAAGTAGCATCATAAGTTCGTTGAAGAAGATAACATATAACTGATGAGATGTAGACATCTAAGACATGAGCCTGACGAAAGTATCAAACATTTAGAGGTTAAGGAAGATCCGATGCTCATACAAATTAGTCTTCCGTAAACAAACTTGTCCTAACTTCGGCTTGGGTCAAATTCCGGAAAAAACTTAAATATTAGTCTTGTATAAACAAACTTGTCTAATCGAACCCATCTTCAAGCTCCAAACTCATACAATATCGATCGTGCTCAAGTTCGACCAAAACTTAACCAATGGATTAAAATTTGAGGATTGCTATAGACCTTTTAAAGTAATATTTATTGTGTGGGGTCAAAAGGCAAGGGGATCAAGCAAAATAAAGGGTATTTTAACTGCGGTAAAAGAAGAAGGTTGATAGTAATCCTCTTAAAATTTTGGCAAATATTTTAGTCTAATGATTAGTTTTTTCTTAGATAAATATATTCATTTTAAAACTAAAATAGATATAGTAATATTTTAGTTGCGTTAATAGAACAAGTTTTTCTACCCGTCTTAAACAATAATTTGTGATGAAATCTACCGGCCGTCTCTTTTCTCATCTTACAATCGGTTAAAATAACATATATTTTGTCCCATCAACTTATCATCCGACTTTACCCGATATATATTACTTTAATCGATTGTAATAGGGCAAAACAGAAAAGATGGGAAGAAGGTGTTTACATATCCCCTCAAGAAAGGAAAGGAAGTCATAGCTCGAAAGACCCCACAACACAAACAATTAGGGGTGAGCAAAACCGGGTACCCGGTACGGTTTTAATAACCGTATCGGGTACCCGGTTTTTGGAAGGCCAAAAATTAATACCCGGATCCGACCCGGTTTAACCGGGTACCCGGTTTTCGTATACCCGGTTAAACCGGGTACCCGAAAACCGTATACCCGGATCCGGTTTAATTGACAATGCTCAGACCTGGAATTCGAGTCCGCAACATTAGTAACGACCAATAAATAAGATGCTTATATAATCTATTAGGATAATTATTATAAAACACAATTATTTGCAAAGTCAGTAGGTAAAATAGCAAAATACAAAATTTGCAAAACTTCACACAGAAATTTGTCACTGATAAAGTGAGTTGCATATATTACAAGTTTCACATAAAATGATTGGTGCTCAAAATTTCACCCATATATTCAAAATAGAAAACAAATTTTTACATACAACTTTTTTTTGGTTATTTTTAATTAAACCGGGTCAAAACCGTATACCCGGTTTTGATTTTCCCCGACCCGGACCCGGTACGGTTTTCTTAAAAACCGTATCGTATACCCGGAAATTCGTATCGTGTACCCGGAAATCCGTGTAATTAAAACCGTATACCGTATCGTATCCGTATATTAAAACCGTATCGTATATTTTTGCTCAGCCCTACAAACAATGAAACAATACATTAAATACAAGGGAGGACGGCAGGCATGTGACATAAAAGAGCAAAAACGTTTGTTAGTACTACTAAGACCATCCCCAAGCAAGGTCATGAGGGAGATCATGACCTTGTTGGGGCATGATAATGATGAAGGATTAAGGAACAAATTAGCATGACTTTGCCCTAGTAGAGATCAATTTGTGACCTTTGGTGGAGCAAAGTGACCCATTACTTGACCTTATATGTGTCCAAGTTTTATTGGGTACCCCACTAAAAAACAAAAAAAAAATCAAAAAACATCCTTGTGTTGGTGTAAATGGGTTGGGCAGAGAATGTGAAAAATAATTAAAAATGTTGGAAAGTGAAAAATGATTGGGTTTGTGACCTAAGTCGTGACTTTCTGCTTGGGAGGGTGTAAATGGGTCAATATAAATATGTAGTGATTAAGAGTAAAAATGGGTGGTGACCCAATTAACTTGATCGTTGCTTGGAGATGGTCTAAGTACTAACCAAAGCAGCCCAACAAATGGGAAAGGGAACATATTAAGTTAATTCGATGTAACATTACAGGTACGAGTAATACTCTACTATCCATTTCCTTTTGACTTGGACTTCTCGCAAATCACTTCATTCCATCTAACATTACAGGTGTATTATCCTCGTGGAGTGCAGCCACAAGTTAGACATTCTTTGGTCAGCCCTAAATCAGGCCGCGAGGAGCATTTAGGCGGGCAAAGGTCGATGTGTTGAGTTTTTTTGGGTTGGAGGGGTGGACAACGAGTTGGGAGGGCCATGAAAAAGACAATGCAACTACTGGACTGGTCGGAGCCGATCCGCTTAATTAGCTAGCTCTAGTTATAATCCAACAATGATTCTGTCAGATAAGAGTATTTAAGATATTTTATTCCTGGAATTCCCATGTCAAAATACAAACTGGAATGGTAGGCAATACGCCAATAACCGATGAATTCTGCTTTGTCCCACCCCAACAGACCAACAGTCAAATATCCAATGCTAGAAGTAGATTACTGACAACTTTTAATTGCAATGTTCACAAGTATATTTGCATCATCAGCTTTGGTATGAAGCAGTAAGACGGGATTTTATAATCACGGAGTATTTAACCGTCAAATGTGACCAATATTGAAAAACAAGTTAGTATAAGGTATAAAGCTAGTTGTACTATGTATGAGAAACAAGAATTTGTGTTGCAAACATTGTATATTTCAATATTCTACTGTATGTAATTACATCCGCCAATAAAACAATTTTATAACAAAAAAAAAAACCATTTTCTACCTTTTCTCAATTATTAGTATGGTCGAAACTAAGTTTGCTAACACCACTCATCCTAGGCAAAACATGGACCGCAACCGCACTAAACCCCTTAGGCGACTGAACCACCCAAAACCTAACCGGAACCGCAACAACATCCACAACAAAAATCTCGACACCGTCTCGACAAACCACGCATACCCGTCCAGCGCGAGCAGACATATGCTTAGCCCCACACAACCTCACATTTTCCACAACATCAACCCATACATCCTTCACCTCATCATACCTTCTTAACACACCTTTCGAAACATCTACCACGTAAATCGTCTCCTCTTCCATCGCCGCTGCCGGTCCTCTCCACCCGCTTACCATCCCCTCCGCCATCTCCGTCCACTCGTCTTTTTCTTCGTCGTAAACCGCCCCTTGCTTCGCCGCGTCCCCCTTTACGTTCACCATGCATAGCTTCCCTCTCCACCCTACCGCCTCCACCGACTCCCTCGAGAACCTCCCGTCGTAAAGCTGCCGCACTTTCCGCCACCGTCCGCCGCCGATGTCCCATTTTTCAGCCGCGCGGGCGGTGTCGGAGGAGAATTGGGATCCGACACCGCTGGCGAGGTAAACCTCCCCACGGAGTGCGCCCGCGGCGCACCAGCGACGCGGGACGGGGATGTCAGGGCCGAACCCCCAGTGTTGGACCGGGTGGAACACGAGGGGACGGGGGAGGGCGGGGTGGAGGTGTTGGGTAGTGGCCGCAACCAATACGAGTCTGTCGCGGACGGCGACAGACTGGATAGGGAGGTTGCGGGAGATGAAGGAGGGATGGCGGAGGAGGAGTTGGAGAGGAGGGTCCGGTGGCGGAGGAAGATCCCGCCACCGGGAGGAAATGGGGTCGAAAGCGGAGAAATGAATGGGAGTGACAAGCTGGGAGGGAGAAGGGAGTGAAGTAGGAGTGAAGATAGTGTAGAGAGATAGAAATGGAGGGAAAAGAGGAGAGTAAATAAATGATCTCCAAGAAGGGCAAACTGGGTAAAGATATTTGGGGTGTATTTTAGAAAGACATAAGTGCGCTATGTGATCAGGTAAACCAGGAATAAGTTGTTGCTCATCTTCTTCTGCTTTGTGTTTGTGTCCGTGTTGGTGGAGATTTTGTTGAGGTTGGTGTTGATTAATTAGAGATTCTTTAACATGGAGAAGTTTTGGGCGTTTTCTAGACATGACAAGATTAGAGAAAATGGGGGAAAGTGAGTTTGGATGGATGGATAGATATGAGTGGAGGATGGAAGAAAGGGAGAAAAGGTGGGAAAAGAGAGTGAGAAGGACAGGGTTTAAATAGGCAAATCAAGAGGAAGAAGCATTGTCATCTCCAACTTGCCTTTTTGTAATTTTCTCATGTCTTTATGTGTCAGTGCTGCATCTTAGGACCCTTCATAAAAGCTCTTGCTTGCCTTTTCATTATTTAAGATCTGCCTCTGCTTTTTTATTTCTTGTTTTCTTCTTTACAAATAATTGAGTTGCTATAGGCTTCAACGACTTAACACCTACGTAACACGGACACTTCTCCTATCCAGCCGTCCCGTGTCGGACACACGGACACACGGACATCTATAAACAAGGAATGTGAGATTGAAAGACTAGAAAATGTTGATTACAAGATAGGTTTGGGTGAAAAATGAGAATAAATTATAATTAAAGTCAAGTTTTACACTCAATTATCTACATTTTATATCAAATACTAATACAAAAATAAAATTGTATGTTATTTATAACTATAAAATATATATTTTATTAAATTTAAATGCCGTGTCCGTGTCGTGTCCGTGTCCGTTTCCGTGTTCGTGTCCGTTTTGGTGCTACCTAACTTAACACCCCCTCCCAATTTAGACCTGCCAAACGGGTCTATCAGACGGATTCGGACCGGGTCAATTCGAATCAGATCGGGTCAGTTTGAGTATATCATATTATCGGTTAGTTCGGGTCTGGTCGGGTTGTTTTGGGTAAGTTGATCGAGTCGGTTTTGGGTCAAATGGGCCGTGTTAGTTCGAGTCCGGGACATTTTTGGGTCAATGATTAAGAGGAAAAAAAAAAAGTATGCTCCGTATTATTAACTAGTTTTAGTTTAATTTTGATATTTCACTCTTTGTTTTAACATAAATAATATTAAGTATGCTTATAAATTGGTCATTTTAAGTCATTTTTATCCATTTGTGCCCATACTTGCTCTTTCTGAGGGAGCTTGACCCGTCTTAAGCTTAAGACGACGGGTCGCCCCGTCTTAAATGAGAATTGTTGTTCTTAATATACTTTTATATGTGAATCAAACAAGATCTTCCATGAGTATATTTTGTCTTATACTTCCTCCCATCCAAACCAAATGTTACACTTACCTTATTTGGACCATTCAAACCAAACTACCCATTCCTTTTTGGGTAACAAATAAGACCAACTACTCCTCATTACCCTATATATTTACACAATATGCCACTACCCCACCCACCCAACTAACATTAAATACTCAAGTGGTCCTACTTCCATTCCAATACTACCCTTACTTTTTCAATTTTTTCTTAAAACTTGTGCTCCCTCCCATGTAACCTTTGGTTTGGATGGGAGGGAATATATTGCAAGGAATCGTAAAGATTCTCTTCGTTCATGAATAGTGTAAAAAAAAATATTGTGTTTAGAGTTGAATGGATGGAGCATAATTTATAGTTATAAATAACGTATGATTTTATTTTTGTAAATGTATTTGATATTAAATTTAGATAATTGAAGGTAAAATTTGACTTTGACTGTAATTCATTCTCATTTCTTACCCAAAATCATCTTCTAATCAATCTTTTTCAGTCTTTCGACATCTCAATCCTCGTTTATAGTAGAGTTGTTCACGGGTAGTCCCGTCCATTGAAAACGACAATCCCGCCCGCTAAAAAGGCGGGTACGAACAAGGCATTTCAAGAAAAATACAAATACTCGGCCCACTACCCCGTCACAAACCCGCTAACCTCCTAACCCGCTTGTCCGTGGGACAAAAATTCAACGTCAGTCCAGCCCATGTCCGGCCTAAGCCCGCATTTGATCATCTCTAGTTTAGAGGTATTGATACATTTAGGCGTATGTCTGACACTGTCGGGGTACAACACGGTGTCGGACACGGGACGACTGGTTATTATGAGGAATGTTCGTGATACCTAGGTCATGACTAAGGATGGATAAATAAAAGTGTGGGCCAGTCCGGTTCACAATAGCTCAGCCCGTCCAACAGTCTCCCATACCAATGGCCCGCCAAGCCGTAATTATGCCCGCATGACCCACTTCCTTCACTCGGCTTGGGCTCGGGTTATAATTTTTTCAGCCTACACCATCATACCTACTTGGCCCGCTAGCCTACCCACCTTAATTACTGGGCCAATCCAGGGCTATCATTTTGATAGCCCACCCACCAGTGGCATGTGGTGTAGCTCGGGCCTTCTCTCTTAAAGCCCGACCCACCCAACCCTGCCATTATCCACCTCTTGTCATGACCTAGGCCGAGGGAGGCGGGTCATGTAGGCATAATGAGGAGGATTGAGTATTGTGTCATTCTACTAGAGGAAAAAGTTGTAGACAATTTCCAAAAGTGAAAGTCGGTAACAAAACTCACAATTATTTTTGTGTTTATTGTTATCTACTCCCTCGGTTTTAGTAAATTTTGTGTGTGTTCTTTTTTGTCAAAAATCTCAAAGTATAAACAAATACTCCATCCAAACTTATCCCTTATATAATAATGACTTATTTCAACTATGAGGCTGAGGGTTCAATTCTTACCCACGATATGATATAATACGCTCATGTAAAAAAACAAACAAACATATATATCCTTTGTAGGGTCCCTTTTCATGATTATAAAAAAGGGTAAAATATTCAAAATTGACTAAGGCACTTTTAAATGACATGTTAATAAGTAGACCACTTAAACGGATCAACGAGATCGAGTGAATTTGGGTTTAGAGATAAAATATAGAAGGGAGATAGTTTTCATAAAGTAGATATTATTATTAATGTGTGATAAATATGAATACTTAAGTCCTTATCTATAGTGTGATGTAAACTCCTACTTTCCACGTAATTAGGAAACTAAATCAAATATGTTAATTCTAAATCCTAATAATATTATTATCCTAAACTTCTTTTACTCCTATTTTATTATTCTAATCTTACATGGTTCAATCCTATATAGTACGGAATATAATTTAGGGTTTTTTATAACTACTACCTAATAAAACCTCACTTTGAAAAAATACTACCAACTAAATTTTTCCTTAAAAACTACTACCAATATATTTGGTCCGGGTTAATCACACTATCAAATCTTAAAAACACCTCTAAAATTTAATCTCAACCATTAATTTTGAATTCTCATCTTAAGTTACAAAATGTCTTCCTATTTTACATTTTTTCCATGTTATATACATTCACCACTAATCTTATTCTTCTACCGCTCATTTCTTTATTCTACTTTCACCCCTTCCCATCTTATTCTTCTATCTCTCATCTCACAAATTCGAGTTATTATCATAATATTTCTTTTTCTTTGTTTCAATTTCTCTTTTTTTTTTTATTGTGTGTGTTTCAATTTTGCTTTTACGGTTTCACTTTATTGTTTTAATTTAGGGTTTATTGTTCCCATCTTTAATCTGGGTAGTATAGGTGATTGAGATGAACTAATTTAGTATAGTTGATTAGTCTTGATCAGATTATAAGGTTTTGAAGAAAAGTGAAGGATATTTTCCCCCAAATTCACTTTGATTAAGTAAATTGTTCTAAGATGAAAATAAGATTAAGAATGAGATAAATAAGAGAGTGTGTGGTAGATTGAGGGGTAAAATGGTCTATTCACTTTAAATTTTGGTATTTTTCTAAGATTTGGTAGTGTTATCAACCCGGACTAAATATATTGGTAGTAATTTTTAAGGAAAAATTTAGTTGGTAGTAATTTTTCAAAGTGAGGTTTTAGTAGGTAGTAGTTATTAAAAAATCATACTCCGTATAATTTATCATATTCTCTCACATTCAGTCATTTCAATTTCTGGTAATTTTTGCGCGTCTGTGAGCATCAAGTTTTTAGAGATAATAACTCACGCATAACAATAAGCTTTTTCACTTCAAGGCATATTATTAGTTCGGGTCAATTCAGGTATTGGATTCTAGAGTCGGGTCGTTTTTTGGGTCTGCAATTTTGGCCCCGGTCAATTTTGTCAGGCCCGTGTGCAGGGGCGGAGGCACGCAGTAACAAGGGGTAGCCAATGCTACCCCACGCACAGGAAAATTAATTACAATGTTCGATTTTTGCTACCCCAAGAAATCTGCAATACATCCTGAATAAATAAATATAAATTATGCACTGTATTTATAGAAAGATGCTTGAGTTCAGTGGTGAAACTAGTATTAGTATTTGATATCCAATCTCACTTGTCGACTAGCAGATATGGCTAGAAATGGTCGTTCCATCTCGAGTGAGATGCAAATATAATAGTTTTTTTTCTCGCTACCCCAACCTTCAAATCCTGGCTCCGCCCCTGCCCGTGTGTACCGTATAGCATATACCCATTAATGTTAGAATGCTAGTGTAAATGTGCAAGTGAACAAGTGGGACATAAAGTCTTTTTCTTCTTTGTCTCTTAATTTTGTCCTACATTGGTAGAATAAAAGAAATCATTATGTTGTTTAAATATACCAAGTACCCATTTACTTGGTACTTGTTGTTATAGAGGCTAGTATGAACTCTCCCAACTTGCGCGCCGCAGTCCGTCTGGATTACACGCGCCTTGCAATGGGGTCTGTATAGTTTTTATGACCAACTACATATCTCTCGTTTTATTTTTCTGTTGGTGGTGTGACTCTTCGAGTCTTGAACAATCAGTTTGGATACTCCACTTTCTTGTTATTCACAAAAGTCGGTTTTGAAAAATGCATTTCAATTAAATGCCCCATCAGTTGTGTCCCCTTTTTCCACTAGAAATAAGAGCCTTCCTTGCTCATTTTAATCATCCAAAAATTCACAAATACCTCCTCCTACTTAGTTCCTTATTGTATCTAAGGAATTACTTACAAGTTCCTACTCTTTTTTTTTGGGTGCACAATTGGAGGAGCGTTGTGTATACCTTGGGAAGCGTCGTTCTCTTCTTGACAACACCGTGTCGAGGGCGATTAAGCTTAAAGGCAGTAACCATCGTAGCACGACACAACAAGGTTTTCTAATCCATTTTATTTATTATTTTGCCCTTGCAATAACTCCTTATCTCCAACCAGTAATAAGGATAGGATTTGCAGTTAGGACACGAAATCAACATATACAAAGTGAGCATCCCTAGTATTCCCTACTAACCCCTTAAATCAACCTATATTTATACTAAAACATAAATATTTCAAAAGAGAAGACATAGAAAGCAGTTACAGGGCGAAAAGGGAAGTTTTGTCAAAGAAGACATAAAGACAGGGGGGGAGGATAAGAGCTGGAATGTGGGTCTCTGTCTGTCAATTTGTGAGGTTGTGGTCTTTATTGTGGTCTTGTGGAGTATTATAACATATAGCGTATGGTGTGGTTGTAGTGTTCTTATTGCTACTTTAAATGCGTGCATCTCCTTTTCTACTAGTTTCACTAAACCATGTGCTCTACTAAAGTTGAAGATTACTTCATCCTCATTTATTATTCTATAAAGTTGGAATATTTATTTGCTTTTATTTGCCTTTTACCCAACTTTTGGGCACAAATCAACACTTATTTATTGCTTAGCTGGATATTGGATTATTGGGCACGGACTGCATCATTTCTCAACTACTCCTGCTTCCTTCATCACCACCTTTTTTCTACTTTAAATTGTAAAGGCATCTTCCCACCACAAGTTCTTAGGATTTCCCAAATTATTCTTTTATCTTCGTGTGAGGTGTCTTACCCCGTCTAAAGCAATAAGACGAATCGCTCCGTTTGAAACAAGACCTTCTATTTTTAATTTAGGACAATGATAATGCCACAACCGTTTTTGTTAATGTCACTTAATTTGTGAGAGAGTGAATACTAAGTTATTCATATAATTAACTTCTATTTGAGTGACAATAGAGAAAAAGGATGTGACATTATCATTACCCTTAATTTACCCTTAATTTAATAGTCATAGGATTTGGAATTAGAGGATTAGGGTTGTTCGTGAATGAGACGGTAAGTTAAACCCATAAAAGAAGCATAGACGGAAAATGGATTTTCCAAAATTTCACAAGCAAGGCTCGCTTACACATCCACGCTATTAATATCATGTTCTTTCAAACTTATCTCAATTGAGATAGGTTATGTAAAAGAAGAAGATGTAAACCATTGTCAAGAAACCATCTCAATTAAGAGTTTAAAGCGATGATTGGAGTTTCAAGATCGGCTTTATACTCTAACACTCCCCCTCATACGAATGTCCTTCGCGCTCAAAATGTAAATGCAACGACAAACCTACCTGGTGCAAATATTCCATCTTAGAACGAAGTGATGGTGGTGAGATTTGAACCCGTGACCTTGTAGTCACATTAGCTCTAATACCATGTTAAGAAACCATATCAACCAAAAGCTTAATTAAATCATTGGTTGGAGTCCCAAGATCGATTTTATACTCTAACACCCATTATTTACAGGTTTAATATTCCGTGCAACTCTAATTCACATCCGATCCAAGCCGCATTTAAGAACTATAAGTCTTTAATTACTACTTCCTCCATTTTTTTTATCTTCCCAGTTTAATAATATACTCTTCACATATAATAGAAAAATAAAAAGATAAATAGAAAATAGAGGATTTGAATTTCATAAACTTTGGAGTGTAAGATAGGTAGGATATCAAACCTACTCACTCATCAAAGATGGCCGGTACTATACTAGGATGGATAAGGAGATTAGGCGCGGATACCCTTAGACCTTAGCAAACGGATTTACAGAGCCGGGTTCTAGTCGGGTCAGTTTGGGCCTTGTCAATATCGGGTTTGAAAGAGTTCGGGTCAGGCCTAGTCATTTCGAGTTCAGGTTATTTTCCGGTCAAGTGTTATCAAATTATTTAGGGATAACAAGCTGTGTACATCACTAAACATTACGGTCGGGTTATATTAGGTCGGTTCAATTTGAGTTGGGGATAAGCTCGGGTTATGAGTTCAAGAGTAACAGCCGGGTCAATTTTACCAAGTCTAGATACCCTACATCGTCCCCTCCTGTCAGCTAATCGGCTATTATGACTCGCCTAGTACAATCCTAGTATATATTATTCACCCCGCGATCCTATTATTTGATTCAGGCTAGATGTAAACCTGTCAAACGGGTTGAACAGGCGGATAGCTTCGGGTTCGCTACGGGTCGGATGTTTATTTCAGATTAGGTAAAATAAGGGTCAAGTCTATACGAGTTTTGAGTAAAAAATTGTTGATGATCAACAATTTTTTTGGCATTTTAAAAGAAAAAACTTCTTTTATTACGTAATTCCTACCATGTATAGGTTTTGTCAAATCCTGCTCGTCTTAGTCATCTTAACGGTCACCATTCTCCATTACAACCATTACCACCATCATCATTATTTTCTTCACTAACTCGCAAAATACAGAAGTAATACTCCAATAAGATGGCAGTGATGACGTGGCATGTGGTTTGAGGTGATAAGGTGACAGGGATGTCTGCCACATGGTTCGAGGTCACTGAGCGTGAATGTTGACGTGGCACGCGGTTGATCATGCCCATGACGTGGCAATGTTAACTTAGCAAGCATGTGGTTCAAGGTGATAACGTGATATTGTTGACTTGGAATGCAGTTCGACGTAATACGGCGAGAATGATGGCGCGACCTGCACTTCGAGGTGATGAAGTGGCATGTAGTTCGATGTGATTGACATGACATATCCTCAAATTTTTTTTAGAGTAAATTAATAAAAACTCCCTTTTATAAACCATTTTTTTAAAATAACTCCCTTTTGAAAACTTTTTAATAAATTACTCCCATAAAATATTCTCAGGTCAAAAATTACACCCAAATTGACCATTCCGTCTCCATTTCCGTCATAATTTGAATTTTCAGTTTTGAAGTCTAATTTTTGGACGAAAATACCCTTCTTCTTCCTTAAATACTATTTTTTCCCCATTTCTTCACCTTACTTATAAATTTTCCCCATTTCTTCACCTTACTTATAAATTTTCCTCCTCATCATTTCCCCATTTCCTCCCCAATTAAGGTATATATGTTCTTCTATATTTCTCTCAACTTTTATTTCTATTGTAATTAGGGTTCCTAACTCCAGAAATTGGGGGGAAATGGGTTTCAAACACAAAATTGAACTTAACAAAACATCAACAACATGGATAGAAACCCAGAAACATTCTTAAAAAACACATCAATTAGGGTAATTGAACCCATAAACATGAATCAAATAACTATGATTCGCAACTAATTAAACAAAAAATTAGGGTTTCAAACACAAAAACTAAATCACTGAAAATAAGATTAGGCGAAGAAACTTACAGTAAATAATAATGAAGAACTCAGTAGCTTTCATCTGCAATCAAATTTCGACTATTTGGGGGAAAATGAGATTGAGAGAGAGAGATGAGAGAGAGACAAATGTATAGGTAGGAGAAAGAAAGAGAGGGAATGGAAAAAGAAATATGAGTTTTGGGTAGGAAAAAAAGGAAGGGCATACCGGTCATAAAATAGCCATTTTCGTCTTAAAGTCAATTTGGGTGTAATTTTTGACCTGAGAATATTTTATGGGAGTAATTTATTAAAAAGTTTTCAAAAGGGAGTTATTTTAGAAAAGTGGTTTATAAAAGGGAGTTTTTATTAATTTACTCTTTTTTTTAAGTCAATACCAATACCTATTTGATAGGGTGTATCTTAAGGAAGTTATATTTTCTTGGCCCAACAATCAACCTGCTACGGGTCGGTATTTGACCCGCTGTTTAAGACTCAATAGGGAGTTTTGGTATCTTTTGGTTTGGATTGAAAAAACCCGACTATTTACGGGTCATGTTAGGATCGGTTTTAAGGTTGTGTTAACCTAACCAATCTAGCTAGATGGCTAGATACAATTGATACAAACCAATTGTTTGAGCAAGTGTAACAAGGTTAAGATAATAATAGAAACATGTTGGTGATGTCGGTTCACAAAGGGAAAGGAAGACTGAGGGAAACTTTGAGCATTTAATATGAATGGGGTCTCATGGTTACATGGTATGTCAGGGATTCGTATAAGTTAAGTGATCCTATTTGTTTATTAATTTATTTACGGGTCCGGAAATGCATGTAAAAAGGTGATTTTGGAGTGTAGCTTGAACCAGTATTAGTCCAGTAAATGATTACAAACCACACGATCCGTACCATACGTTTAGGCTTTATGGGCAAAAATGTTTGTAAATCACTTATACGTATATCTTAATATCTCATGAATATAATATCAAAAAATCAATTTTGGTAATATGAAATTCTGATTTGAGTTGATTATGGTGTCTAAAGGTTCACTTAATTTACTTAGTTGATACTTCGAATCAAAGGCACATCCAGAAATTAAATTATTCGAGGTTTTTTTTATTTACTTTTAAAAAAAATTGCATTAGACAAATTCGTTAATAAGTACTCTCTTTGGATCTCTAAAAACTCCAATACTCGTCTTTATACGAGAAGTACAAAGGCATCTTAGGAATATCAACAATAAGTCTTGCTTGTGATGGGGTGACCCGTCGAGTCAAATCCACCTCACAAAGAGTAAGTGGCAAGGCAAGTGGGGAGCTCCATTTGCACCCCACTTGCCCCCCTCCCTACTTGCTCTTTGTGAGGGAGATTTGAGTCGTCGCAAGCTTCCGACGGGTCGGTCCGTCACAAATGAGAATTTGTGGAATATAAATACTTGTTTTTTCACCTTAGACAACGTATATTATATTAGTCAATAACTTTATAAGCTTTATTGTAAAATTTATTAACTCATTTACATAAATGTTGAGCTAAATAAGTTATATTGTGATTCATTGAAATTAATGGGTACAATTATACAACATAATATTGCACAATTAAATTAATAATGATGCTTTAACAATAAAATAGTAAAAGCTTATTTATATGCTTAATTTATATGTCCGCAAAAGTTTTCACAGGTCACACGCTAGTAAGAGATGATATCATTTACAAACGGAGTAAAAACTATAGTGATGTAATTTGATTTGTTTTTTAGTAATAAAATTCTAAACTTAAAATTTAGAATTTACTTTGATGTATAATTATTGTTTAAATAGTTTAATTTATTTTAAAGTTAAAAAGACAAAATTTAATGCTTAATGCTACAAAATGCTTCAACCTTTACTTTTTTTAATGAGTGAATGGTGTAAATGTGTACTAATGTGGTGCTTTTTTTTCCTTTATAGTGTTTGTTTTTGTTAATAAATAACTTGGTGATGTGGAGGTGACTTGTGTATATAGGTAAAAATGTTGATGTGTCATTTAGATAAGTGGTTAGTTTGTCTTTTTTATTAGGCGAATTACATAAAAATAATCCAACGTTTAGACAATCTTCCAAAAGTAATCCCACTTCGTCTCTTTTACAAAATTAATCCCAAGTTTTGGTTTGGGTTACAAATTTGGTCTCATCTATCCCAATCCTAATTTCAGTTATTAGCTTTGGCAATAATAAATCTGTCAAAAAAAAAATGTGTACATTTTTATGATGAAACATGAAATTCCCCTTTGCCTATATTTCAACCTGACAACTACAAAAGACAAATTAATTCACCAATTCAAATGTGAAAATATTAGTATGTTATGAATTAAGAATAAGAGTAGGAGGATAACAAATCTTTACATTTTTCGTCCAAATGCCCAAACATGGCATCCACTTATTTCAAACCATAAAACCAAAGGTATTCCATCAATTATTAATCCTACAATTTTTAGAGCAAAAATTTAAATTCTTCAACTAATCCTTTATCGAGAAAAAAATGTCGGATGGGAGGAGGATGGTGTAGTGATGGATTCTCGACTAGCTTGCACAGAGATGTTCACAGAAGAAAGATTGAGAGGTCCTCCTTGTGCAGATGTCTGCAAATTGACAACAAAACAATAGAAGTTCATAGGTCTGCAAACGGAGCACCAAAATAATAATAAAAACAAAACAAAAAAATACAAATTTGAACTTGTTTTAACAAGTAATTGAATTTAGAAGCTCACATTAGCAAATGTAGTTCCCTCGTGATTGACATATACTCCGTATCCTCTTGGAACCTAGCAAAAATACACAAGACTATTTCCGTAACTAACATTAAATAGGAGCAATAATCTAATAAAGGTCTGAAATCTTACATTGTTTTTCCGACTGTCTCCTCGATTACCTCTAGCACCCCTCCCCCCGATTCCCCTGCCTCTGCCTTCTCTTCTAGTTGACACAGCAGTTCGGTTATGTATAGCACCATGATTTTCTTGCGAACTAGGTATTTCATTGGTCATTCTTGGTCTTCCTCTGCCTCTTTTTACTGCTGGTTGATCGGGCACCTTGTTTTTATCCGGACACTTTCTTTTTGTATGAGTAATGCTTCTACAAACACTACAATGCATCGCTTGTCCATGTCTAGTCAACTTTCGGTCTCTTAAGATCCTCATATGGATCCTTTCGCCTATTCTTTTTAGGTCGTCCAGGACCTACTTTAATCAAAGGAGGTTGTAATGGGCTTACTTTTTCAGGCCAATGTTTTTCCCCGACACAAGGAGCTATCGACACTTGATAACTCTTGGCATAGGTTGCTGTTCTTAAGTAATCACCCACATATTCTTCAGCCTTTCGCCTCAGGTAGAATGCACAAGAAACAGCATGACAACATGGAATTCTGGTTAAATCCCATTTTCTACATGTGCACGTCTTTTTTACCATATCAACCATCAAAATATCCAACTTATGAGACACTTGAAATAACATCACGTCAGAGGCTTTGGGAATACAATTTCGTGCCTCATCCTTCTCAAATTCCAATTTCTCTTGAACCCTTGGACAAATGATTTTCCATTTTAGCATTTCTTTTCTTTTATTGCACAATCTCTCCATTATTTGACATCTGATGTCTTCAAGCATATATAAGATATGTTTTGCCCTAGCATTAATTATCCAACCATTGAAAGTTTCCGCCATATTGCTCACAACTATGTCACACATAGTGTCAGTTTTCAGAAAAGCTCTACAAAAAGTGGCAGGATTTAAAGCTTTAAAAGCATCCACTGAACTTGGTGACACCATGGCCATATCTTTCAAAGCAAGATTATAATCAGCAACACAATATGCCTTAACAGCATTCCAAAAATGCATTTTTAATTCATCGCCTTTGTAGTCCTTCTTCCAATGTTGATATATGTGTCTTGCACAATTTCTATGTTCAGCTTTAGGAAATAACTTGGCAACCGCATTCAACAATCCCTTCAAGACAAATAAATATATAGTTATCAACTAAGCATGACATAGAAAAACTCAAATCTAAGCAATGTAAATATGGTCAGAACTATAACATGTGTATATATGGTACCTTTTGTTGATCAGACATAAACAACCAACCTTCACCAGTTGATATCTTCAAAGAAGTCTTCAAATTCTCCATAAACCACTCCCAACTATCATTAGTCTCTCCTTCCACCACGGCCCAGGCAACAGGATACATTTGGTTATTACCGTCTCTTCCAATGGCAGCTAGCAACATTCCACCTAAGAAAGTCTTTAAGAAACAGCCATCCAAACACAAGACGTTCCTACACCCTTCTAAAAAACCTTCCTTTAATGCATGAAAGCAAAAATATAGCCTCTGAAAGATAGGTGGGTTTCTTTGTATCTGTGGATCTGGACATGTCACAAGAATAATGTCATTTAAGAGAGTAGTTTGTCTCAAAGCTTCCAAATATTTTCCTACTTTTGAGTAATGCTCAAGCATAGAACCATGAAGCATTTGATGAGCAAAATGCTTAATTTTATAAGCAACCCCTCTTTCAATGATGATTCCAAATTTGGTTCTAACCGCATCCACAATATCATTAGCTGGCCAGTGAGGTTTTTTCTTAAAAATTTCCAGAAATTGAGCGGCTGCCCATCTTGACTTCATACATTTATTTCTCTTCATATCTCTGTGACAATCATGGTCAGGTTGAACTTTTTTAAGTAAGAAACACGCCCGATTAGACTCCCACGATGCATAGAGACAAAAAGGGCAACCTATCTCACAGCTAATACCTATCCTACCGCCCCTGTTTTTGTTACTTGCAGAAATTTTCAAGTGAAATCCTTGAGCAATTGCATATCTAATAACAGCATCTTTGAAAGCGTTTCTATTTGGAAACCTCATGCCTAGACACCATTTAAAAGTTTTAAAATTTGTGTCCTTATCTACACATTTCCTTGCCACAACCGGTTCTTCTTCACTATTTGCATCTGATTGCATTTCTCCTTCACTATCCTCATAATCACTCTGTAGTCCTTTATCTCCAATTTCTTGTTTTTTACTTGCGTCTAAACTTCCTTTGACAACTCTTTCTAAGACGACAGCTCTTTGTTGATTCTACTGGGCAAGTCCCGTCTTTGCACCATGGTACTCTTCATCACTTGTGTCAGTTTGTGACCCAATCAACTCAGCATCAAATTCGTCTCCAGTAAATTCAGTTTCATTGACTGTTTCTTTTGACTCGTGAAACTCTTTCCATTTTTTCTTAGTTTCGACAAGTTTTGCTTGTTGCATTTGGTTTTCAAATTCGGTTTCAAATTCATAATCAGGTTGGTAATCAGAATCATCATCTGAATTACCATCATAGTAATCAAAGAGATCCTTATAAGGAATTGGACTTTCCGGTCTATTGTCTACCCAATCATCCTCATTTTCTGTTCGGGTTTGATTATGGCTTATGATAATGTTTGTTTGGGCAAGGCTTATACAAGGAGCTTCTGAGTTATACCCTTCCTGCATTCTCCTGGGAGTTAGCTTCTTTCTGGTACTCTTCGAAGATAAAGGCTCAAAGTTAGGTACATGTAATGGTAGCATATTAACTGGTTTATCAACTCCATGTACAACATATATATCCACAGCCTTGTGCTTTGTCAAAATTTCTAACAAGTCCCTCACATCCTCATCATCACATATTATGTTTAACCCAACATTCAAATCCATCCCCGGTTTAGCATAGTACACATTTTCAATACTTCTGTAATCGCCACATTTCTTAGCCAACTCAACCAGCCCAAAAGTACTTATCAAATTGGGATCAGTAGAAAATTCTCGTAATTGTCCACCCAAATACTCCAAATTAGGCTCACTTCTAAATTGACCTCCATGAAAAAACTTTAGCACCACAGAATCATTCATTATTCCCTATTACCAGGAAAAATTTATTTTTAGTAATTATAATAAGACAATTACACAATGTCTAGATTCAATATTGAAACAACAATCAGAATTACCCACGCGGTTTATAATTTTAATATTGAGACAATTATAACAAACACAAAATTTATGGGTAAACATAAGAACATTAACGAATTGAATAAAATACCTTGAAAGTTGTCTTCTTTTAGCAAAAATGCAATATGATTGATACAATTAGGGGAAAAGAGGCGAGTGATAGGAATTGGTTATGGTGTAGTTCAATAGAATGAGTGTATAGTAAATTAATGTGGAGCAGAGATTTTTTTTTTTTTTAAATAGAATAAGTTGGTATGGAATTAGCTTTGTAGAGTAACCTAGTAAATATAGTTAGGTTCGTAAAAAGCCGGACTATTATCGTAACCCAAACTAAAACGTGGGATTATTTTTTTATAAGAAATAAGGTGGAATCATTTTCGAAAGATTGTTCAAAGTTGGATTATTTTTGTGTAATTTGCCTTTTTATTATTATACGCATGAGTAGTTCAAATATACGAGCAAGAGCATCTTTTCTGTCTTCATTTAATCTCTTTCCTTAAAACCCCAATGGAATTATTTAAACCCAACAACAATGAGCATCACCAGGATGGAGAGAACGTCAGCAGCACGCTCGAGGTCCATCCGTCGATGATGGCAATCGGACGCGGTTTCGTCGTATTACATTAACTCATAAAACAACATTTTTCATTTTGGAAAGAAAACAAATCCACGACGAAGTAAAACTCGAAAGAAGGTTTCATAGCTAAGAACAATGCCTTGGTTTGACTTCATCACTTTGTTAAGTGTGGGTAAGGATTGCATAGTCCATATCTATATTCTTATGGGTCATGTGGAATCCCAATTATCGAAATTGAAAGCATCCGAGTAACATAACATTTAAACCGTACTCGATTTTTTCCCCAGGTAAACATACTCATGTAATCAACCATTGATATAACACAACAGTACCAAGATGTAAATGCCACTAGGTGATGCGTTTGGGAATACAATGCGTTATATAAGCGACAGATCAAATATCTATACAATAATATAAAAAGGTTAACATTGAGTGGCACATGAAACTCTCTCATCCTTTCATTGTATAGCTTTACAAACATCTAAAACACAAATCTGTACTACCTTAATGAATTAGCCTCATTAATTAATTAATGGGATAAATAATGAAAAAATTACAATTAAAATAAAATGTGTATATAAACGAAAAATAATGCTATACTAAAACGCCAAAATAAATGAGTTTTCTCTTCTTAATTTCTCACCCCTTGAGCTCCCACTTAGCCCTTATTTCTTAATAAATTCCACTAGCTATCCATTGAACGTCATGTAATAATTCCCTTAATTAACAAAGGAGTTGAAGAGGTTCTTTCGTGTTACTATGATTTTGGCTCACTCGATTCTCTTCCTTTTCTCTTATAAATATAGATTAAACACCCTTATTTCGATTACCAATGTTTCAACTTTTGATCTCCAATGTAAATGATGCGTTTATTTTCCACTAATCCTTTTTATTTTTTTTTATTTTTTTAGTTTGTCTGTCTTCCATTACTAAATGGTTTCTAGATTATAATTAATTAACTTGGTGATTTGAGATATTTGACAATAATACTGGATATATAGCATACGACATCGATGTTTTTCTATTGATTGAACTAATTGTTCCAGACAAGATTAAGTGAAAAATAAGCGGAGTGTTGTCAAGAAAATTGTGAATTCACTTGGTAATAAGGTGGCTCTAGAGAGGACTTCGTCTCATTGCATTACTTTTCACACTATTTTATTATGTTTCAGAGTGAAATAATTTTGTGCTTCTTTATTTGGGTATGACTAGAGATGTTGTTTTAGTTATCCTCATTTCAATGCAGGGTGATTAAGTGAAGGATTTAATATATTTTGATTTTATCAAATTTATTGTGATACTCTGTACTATTTCTCTATGGGACAATAAAATTGGAGTAGTGAACCAGTCAACTCTACCACAAAAGAAGTATAATGAACTAGATTTTGGCAGTTTCCCTTACTTTATACACTAGATTTTTTTTATGTTCCTGCCTAAATACTTCATCTGCTAATTATCTATTTACCTGTCATTAAAAGGGATCTTATAAAGAATAAAATAAAAGTAGAACAAATGATTTTGACAGGAATTTCCGGCTAAAAATTTATGATATGAACGAGAAAAATACTTATTGCTTATTCGCACAAGTCAGACTCAAATACTCAATCACTCGGTTAGAAGACCACAATTAATTTCATTTCTCCTATGCGTTGTCCTACGTGCCAAGGAGTAGACTAATTTAAAACAATTAAGGTTACAATCTTAATATTATGCCTATATACTAAAACTTTCTTACCTATTTTGCATATACTTACTACTGTTTTCTGACACTGGATAGTTAATTAAATCATAATTACAATGATCATACTTTGCTCGCAATATTATTCGCAATAAGGCTTAAAGTTCTAGAAATAAATCTAAAACTTATACAATGAAATGATTTACTTGTATTTATTTTTTGAGTATTATTAATAACTTTATTGAAGCAGTGTGACTTCTTCAAACGATCCTATAGATCATAATGTATGACTTTTTATACGTATATCTTATATTGCTCTTGTACCATATATACATGTAATAAGTCTAAACAACCATTCTTGATAATGACAATTGTTTTTTTGCTATTATATCTCATCTCATCTAATTATCCATACATGAGTACATGACTATCATTCTCCCAAATAAGCTTTGTGTTAGCAATCTCATTATCAAACAAAAGAAAAACTAAAAAGGGACCCGTGAATTTTCACGGGGTTTAAAACTAGTTATGTGATAATAAAGCCAAATTTTGTTATATTCTAGGCAATAAGTGAAGTGATTTGATATGAATTTAATTCGTTTTAAACTTCAGACGAATAATGTACGTCATATGAGACTTTGTGATGCGTTATAGCTTGGCAGAGAAAGTTTCATAGTTCCATTTGATTTACTAGTTTTGCATCAAAATGTACATAACAAACCAAAACATACCCCAGTAAAGTTGTTACTACTACTACATAACTACATTACCCTAAACAACAACTTACTATAGCGAGCTGCGAGCCGTAGGTGACTAATCAAACACCAGTCGAACCGAACCCACCAGCACCTCGAACCGTAGAGTTCAAATCCTCGACCTCGAAAACATCGGGAGTCATAATCTTCTCAATGATCAACTGCGCAATACGATCACCCTCTTTCACTTCAAAATCGACATCCGAATGGTTGAACAGAATCACCCCAACTGGCCCCCTGTAATCAGCATCAATCACACCTGCTCCTACATCAATTGAATGCTTCCACGCCAACCCGGACCTCGGTGCTGCAAACATATAGCACCAAAATCAATCATTTTCAGAATAAATTCAAATGTGTACACCTGTAACAACAGGAAAAATTAAGAGTTGCTACAACTAGATTTAAAGCAGGTTAGGCCTAATTTCTTAAAAAGGACTTTCTATTTTTTGCACTTAATTTTTTAAAGTAGCTTCCAAAAACTTGGTTTTGGAGCTTTTAAGAATTTAACTTTTAAACTATGATGTAATCCTCCAATTAATCACGTTGTTCCCTCATTCTATTTTGAATCAAGTGTGGTGATATTCACTCTTTCCTTATTTGTGAGGCTAAGATTATAGGAATTTGAGCTTCAGACTAAAGGTGGATCTGAGCTTCAGATTTGCAGGCTTTTGCAAGTATCAACGGATGAAGTAGTGGATATGAGGGTAGAGTCTGAGCATGGGTCTTTGATTTCCCAGACACTTGTTGAGACTTGTAAATAGTAAACGAGTCTTATTTTATTAATATATATATAGTAATTTTACGTATAGAATAAACACAAATTATCATTTCAGACGGTCATTATCCGTCTTAAGTTTAAACGGGTCAAATACATACTAAATCACACCACTTGTTGCCTATAAACTACAAAAAGTTTTGTCTTTATTACCACCACTTGTTAATATATTTAACACATCTTAAGCTTTAGGCGGATAACATTCGTCTCACGCAAGACGGATAGCATCCGTCTTACGCAATACGCAATACGGATACTCTAGCATCCGTCTTATGCAATTTCTTTTACCAATATATATGCCGGTATTAAAAAAAAAAGATATCTCAAGATTATTTAATATTTGATTTATTTAAGTTAAGTGGGAAATATGTCATCATAAAATGAATGTAAAATATTGAATTAATAAAATAAATTAAGTAAAATAAGTAAGTGGAAAGTTGAGGTGGCAAAATCGGATAAAGTGATATTTTTGAATGGGTCTGAGAGTTTATAGATCTGAGTCTGAGAATAAAAAATGAGTGGAAAGCTGAGGTGGCAGGGTCAGAAGTCTGAAGATAGGTCTGTGGATAAACTAGTCTGAGTAGTTGAATGGTGTCAAATTTAATTGAATGTGGGATAGTGTGTTTTATGAGGCTTAAATTGATTTCCTTAATTAGAGGGAACAACGTGGTTAATTGGAGGGAGTATTTGATAAAAAAAAAGTGCTTTTAAATGGAAAAATACTTTAAAAAATAAGGTCAAACACACAATGCACACCAAATGTTCGACAAAATGCCCAAGAAAATTTTGGCTGGAATTCCACTCTTTATTTCCATTTAATTTGCGTATTAAAATGGGTTTCCTACTACAATCATGGTAGAGCTTGAGAGGGACTAACAGGGACGGTCGCTCCGTGAACTATAAAAAATTTGATATTTTAGTTAAAATTTCCGATTTTGATCTAATTTACCTTATTCTATAAAACAATTTTCCCTCCTAACTACAAATCCGAACAATAAATAGTGTACAAATTAAAAGGAAGGGCGAAAAAATGGAGACGTACCGACACGGGCATAAGTTCCTTGAGGAATTGCGACGCTCAAATCAGTAGGAACCAATGCTTTGCCTCTAGCAGGCACTTTAGTCTCAACTGCACTGATAAACCAAACACAACAAATATGTCAAAATCCGCATTCGTAAAACCCAAAAGAGGATGAAATGAAGCGAGGTTTAAGAAAGGATACCTGGAAAGATCGTAACCGGCGGCAAGAGGCGAACCGCGAGACGGTAAAATAGCCTTTTCTGATAGCTTCTTAACCTTGAGGAAACCATTTTGGGGTTGGTTAAGTTTTTGGAGTTTAGCACAGGGTTCTTGGATGTCATTGTTGTGGGTTTCTGCCATTTTTATGGGATTCAAGTTTAGATTGTTTGTGTGGGCGTGTAGTCTTGTGGGAGAGGAGAAGTAAGGGTTAAATAGGGTGAGCATTTTAGGTTGAATTTGTAGCATTTTGGCGCTAAAGTTTCCCGCCATTTTTGGTCTGGAGTTGTTGAGGTTTGTGTAAGGGATGGCAACGGGCCGGATCTGGACAGGGTCCAATAGGATCCATATCCAGATCCACGACATGAACACTGGATCCAGATCCGACCCAGATCCGGCGGGTCTAAATTTTCCAGATCCAGATCCGTACCTTACGGATCCGGGTAGGATCCGGGTTACCCTACAGATCTTCTATACAAATATTTAAATTAAAAAAAAAAACAAAAGAGTGATAATCCAGTAGCAAATTTACCATCTTAATATTCATGAATTCAACACATAGGCACTTTGGCAATGCCACTTTGAATGGCACTAGCTTTAAAACCTTTCTTACAAATCCAAGAGTTATAATTTTACAAACCAAAGTCTTATAAAATGAAAACCACACAAAATAAAAGTCGTCTTACGAAATACAACTTAAAAAATAACAAACTCCAACTAATACGAAGTTCTACAATCAAGCTCAAAGTCGTACAATTAGTGAACACTTGAAACTTCTTCAAAATCATCTTCCTCCATATCTTCATTAGCAATATCATCAACATCCTAATGTAAAAAACAAATACACCAAATAAGCATATACAAACAAGTAATTAAAAGTAACTAAATTAGAAATATAAGTATTAAATAACAAAGCTAAGTAATAAAAACTCACCATGTCAATTATATCAATTATTTTTCCTTCAAAATCCGAATCTTCATTGATGTTAGAACACCCACTAGTTCCCTCCATTTCACCTTTCAAAACAAATATCCAAACATAACTTAGCATTACATACAAATAGTTTACAAATCAAATAAAATTAAAACTTGACAATTAATTAGCTATACCATGAATACCTTGCATTTTCCAATTTTGCAAGCACATTAACGCTTCCATGATGTTAGCATGAAGCCTTGAGCGATGTGGACTTACTACCCTTCCTTACATACTAAAGGCACTTTCGGAAGTCACACTAGAAATCGGAATTGCAAGAATATCCTTGGCAATTTTTCGTAATGTAGGATACTTATGATTCATTTTCCACCAACTAAGGACGTCAAAGCTAGCATCCTCCGGATCCGTGTGGTCCTCTAGGTAATGGTTCACCTCTCCCATTACATTCACCTTTCTCTTCATTGTCTTTTTTTCTATAGCATACCCATCTTGACCTTCAACATTAGAGATATCATTCACTCTTTTCCTTTTCCCTTTAGACATCTTTTGTGTCGGACTCCCTTCACTTTTACGTTGATACTCCACCACAAAATCATCTAACAAGCTCCTCACCTTAGACATCTCTTCCTCACTTTTATCACCATAAAGTCTACTAAAATAATGACGAACACAATCCATCTTATCTCTAGGATCTAAAATAGCGGCAATGGCCAAAAGACCATTAATATGGGCCCAATATTTATCAAACTTTTTAATCATTTTTTCAGCCGTGGATTGTACAATTACCGCATCATCACATAACCAACTTCTCAAAGCAAGCCTAATCTCACAAGCTTTTCTAAAAAATAGGTTAGAAGTAGGGTAATGCCTCCCCGAGAACACTTTAGTAGCATTACTAAATATCTCCAACATCTTACAATTAAGGCTAGCTAACTTCCAATCTTCATCAGAAGGAATATCAAATTTTAGCTTTTTATTTAGTCGTTTCAGCCTTTCAAACACATCAACATAAGGTAAAGCGGATTCAAGCATAGCAAAGGTGGAATTCCATCTTGTTTTACAATCAAGAATCAATCTTTTATTGTTATTAATGCCTTGAAACCGACAAGACTCCTCGAATTTTTCAATCCTTTTAGGAGTAGACATCCAAAATGAAACACAATCTCTCACTTTTGCAATCCCCGTTTCAATAACATCTAATCCCTCCTTAACAACCAAATTTAAGATGTGAGCGCTACATCTTACATGCAAGAAAATACCATCCAACATTAGACACTTTTTCTCAAAATTTCTAAGAAGGATTTTCATCATCGCATCATTTGTAGTACAATTATCAACTACTACAGATGAAATCTTACTCTCTAAACCATATTGCGATAAACAATCCATTAGAACTTTTGCAATAACACCTTTTGTGTGTGAACATGGCAGAAAACAAAACCTTCAAAATAAACAAAAATAAAAATAATAATCAACAATAATAACATAAAGAAACTCCCTCTGTTTATTAGACGTTTTAAGCTCATGCACAAGCACAACATTAGAATATAAGACGCACTAAATCAATGATGACTGAACTCTGTTTTTCTTTAATGGAAGATAGACTAAACGCTATTTTTCTTTAATGGGAGATAAAATGTGCTATAACAATAAATATAGTAAGTGTCTGGGTAAGTACAAAACCTTAATTGGCTGAAATTTTTTCAAATTGTTAAAACGTCCAATAAAAAAATACGGTGGGAGTAATAAACAAATCAAAATATTTAAATAATTACCTTAGTGTTCGATTTCTCAAGATCCAATTTTGGTCGATAAAGTGTGAGGTGACAACCATATAGCCTTTCTTTTGATTAGAGGCGGTCCACATATCCGTTGTCACCGCAATTCTACTATCATTATACTCCAACAACCGTTTAAGAGAAAGCTTATCAGAAGTGTACATCTTAAAGAGATCGACTTTCAATGTGTTCCTAGATATCATTTTGAAGGAAGGGTTTAAACTCTTGGAATACTCCCTAAAACCAAAGTGATCAACCATAGATAATGGATACTCATGTAAGTATGTAACACCACCATTGCAACTAACTTACTCCTACATATCCCTTGATCAAACTCCTTGTACTTCTCTTTTAGTTGTAAAGTAGTAGTGCCATCATCCTCAATTATAGTTCTTAGCTTCTTTTGACCGTGATTATTTCCAAAAAATCTCATTGGACAAGACTTATTAGCATGTTTACGGAGATGAGAAACTCCATTACCTCCAGGGTAAGAAAGATGTTTCTTACAAGCTATGCATCTAGCCTTCCTAACATCATCCACCACCACTACTTCAAAATAATTCCAAACATCCGAAGTAAGTTTTTTACCTCCTAGTCCAACCAAATCAGTTCGGCTATCAAGTTGATCATCCGAAACATCAACAACATTTTCTTCCTCACTGTCTAAATCATGTATAGGCACATTAGAGTTCCTAGTAGAATCACCGAATACCTCATCTTCACTATAAACCGAGTGAGAAGAAAACTTTGATTGCAGGACATCCATTCTGATTATTTAAGACAAATTAAGTTAAGAAGAAGCAATGTTCATAGCACATATACAACAACTAGGATTGCAGCACATATACTAATTCAATAAACTGACTGCTTTTCTAGCGACTCATTTTCTAGCGAGTAACGACTATAACAGCGACTATAAACTGGCTACAATAAACATCACAAATAAACAAATAAACTAATTCAATAATTCCAAAATAAATAAATAAAACTATGATACATTCACATTAATTTTTCCCTGAAAAATCGCTGCTTTTCTAGCGACTATAACATCAAATTTAAACTAATTTCACCTAAAATGAAGCAACAACATCATTCGTTCATTCACATAGAGCAAAACGCACGAAATAAAACTATAATACATTCACATCAAGCAAAACGCACGAAATTGGACACCAAAACACACGAATGTCGTTGTCTGATTTGAGCAAAATCAAGCAATAACATCACGAAATTGAAACTAGACAGCAAAAAACGAATCACAAAATCAAGCAAGCGATGATTCGCTCACGAAATTGCACATGACCCATGAAATCAAGCAAAAGACGAGGGTTGTTTGAGAAATTGCACCTGGGTTCGTTGTTGACTTGCTGATAAACTGGCGTCGAGAAGAGATGGCTGGCAGAAGACGGAAGGCGGATGGCGTTTGACGGTTGGGTTCGGCTGGGTTGTTTGAGAAGTTGAGGAATGACCTAATTAGGGATGGTTTGAGAAGTTAAGGAATGAGTGTGTGACAGTGTGAGTGGGCTTTGTGTAATTGTGTGTATAGTGCATTAGTTTAGTGCGTATGTAATTGTTTCAAATATTTTGCTTTTTTTTATTAGTAATGTTAAAACGGGTCATAGGGTCGGATCCGGATCTTGACAATCAGATCCATATCCATACCCGTTTTCAAATCAGTGGATCCGTATCCGATCCATATCCACAGGGTCCAAAAATTTGGGATCCATATCCTATCCATCAGGGTCGGGTCCAGCGGATCTGGACCGGATCCAGGATCCGTTGCCATCCTTATTTGTGTTTGCTACTTTAGACTTTGGTATGTAAAGTGGTGTGTTTAAAGGGTATTGAAAGGAACAATTAGGTTCGGTTCTAAACTTCTATCTAACTTAATTTTAGTTTAATTTTAAGAGTAAATTACAAATAACTCCCTAATATAATCAACAATTTTCAAATAACTCCATTTTATAAATTTTTATCCAAATAACTCCCTTTTAAAACATGTTTTTATACATATCAATGCCTTGTTGTCCGGAATTAGACTTATTTTTAATAAAAGCTGACTTATCCTTCCATAAAAAATAATTCCTAGACCGATACATTAGTTTCATAGCCCCATATCTGTTCCAAACCTCTCTTAAAAGATAGTAAGCTAAGTTTATTTTTAATTCACTCGAATCATACACACTCAAGTCCCAACTTTATAAGTTATGTTTCTTATTTTAATGGACTATTTCGTGATAATGGAAGTAGATAAGAGTTCAATATCTTATGCATGTTAAAAATGAATGAAAAAAATGAGTTTTTTTTTGAAAAATTGAAAAGGTAAGTCTCATTTAGGAAAAGATGTATTGATTTGCTTAAAAACATGTTTTAAAAGGGAGTTATTTGGATAAAAAGTTATATAAGGGAGTTAATTGTAATTTACTCTTAATTTTATTTAGAATACATCACGTAAGTTTATATTTTATTTATTTCAGTTCACTTGATATATTGTAAGTTAAGTTCAAAATAGCTTTTATGAGTTCAGTTCAATTTAAACAGTTCTAGTTCGAGAAATTCATGTCTTAGTCGTTATTGTAAAACTAGCTTTGAACCCGTGCCCGCACGGGACGATCTTCATAATTGCATTATAAATAATGTAAATATTGTAATTGTCATATAATAATAAAAAAAAAAACATTTTATGTGCCTCTAGGCGAGTATAAAGTAATATAAATTTTATATGCAACATCATATAGTAACTATCATACCCTAAAAGCATACCCGATGTGCATCACGTTCACTTTATATGCCTGCTCTTTGTATTTCTCAAAAAAAAAAAAGTCAACTTGACTTGACTTTTCCCTCTACTATTTTATACATTTAACTTTTGCCTTCTAAATTACTAAATTATTATGATTTTCATTCTTTTAGCAAAATTCGTGATGATTCAATCAATTTATATCATCAGTAGTGGATAAATCTTGATGGAATATCAAATTTATCATCGCTAATGAAGAATTTATTGGAGTTTGATGCTTGAGGTGAATATTATATGGATACGATGTAAACCCATTATTTGACTAACGTTCATCTGTACAATGTTTGAAACCCTTCTCCCATCATTCTCCAAGAGAATTTAAATGTATTTCACAAACTATTGTTTTCCAATACATCAAAATTCATCTGGCTGCTCGACTTAATTACCTTGAGTTTTGTCTAAATTGTAATGACCGTCTTTATCACCTCATATGTCAAACCTGTGTTACACATTAGATTTATTTATTTAATCAACGATATACATGCTATATTTTTTTATTCATTTACCTAATTTCGTGTTATCACATAAGTTGTATTTCCAAGAATTTATAGTGTTTTAAAATTAAAATAACATACTCCCTCCACTCTTTTTTTCTTCAAAATTTATCTCATTTTTATTATTCCCTTTCTATATTTAGTATGAAAAATTAGTTGTGGCTCTCTTACTCCTTAGGAGTCAGTTGTGAAGAAATTCTCTACCCATATAATTGCTACCGAGTTTGGTCTTTGCTTGCACTTCTTTTTGCAATTGGCATCTTTTGTACAAAAAAGATCATCTCCATTTCTTTTGAAGAAATGGAGAGGTAAGTTCTTATTAACGGTTCAAGTTGCATTATGCCTGCATCGAACGGTTATAGATTTATACATAGAAATAAAGGTTTATATTCTGTAAAGAGAAATATATTATTAAATAGGTGTGTGGGGAGAAATGGATAGAAAGACGTGGAGAAGATTTTAATTACTCTTTTATGCGCGACCTCAAACTTGGCACTTAGAAATTCCTAACAAATAAGACTCTACATTTAGATGTATATGAGCATGGTACATCGAATACCAATCTAATTGAGCTTATATGCAATCTTTTCGAGCTTTTAAAACTTTTTAGTAACATTTTAATTTTTTAGGTATCAAATTAAAATTTAATTGAGCTTATATGTATTGTTTTTTAGTTTCATTATAATATTTTGAGTTTAAAATTTATATGAAGACACTCATTTTCTTTTTAATAAAGCTCGTAAAATATACCTTTAAGCTCAACTTATTTATTATAATGCTTCAAATCTATACTATCAGTTGTATAGTCTAATAATTGGAAATTCCTAGAACTCCCTTATATCGAGGTATTTTTATCGCTCTAATGTCAATGGCGTTAAGGGTACCTTGTTTTAACCTAGTAAAATGAGAAACAAAAAATCAAAAAGTAAAAAGGGACAACGGTAATATATAGGCATAAAGAAAGTTGATGAATAAAGTTATTATCCAATTCAGAGAGGGATAATGATAATTACCCATCATCTTTCTTAAGAAGATACTCCATATTACGTTGTATTAAGTATAGAGTACTAATCGAAGTTTCATTTACCTGAGAAATCGTATGCTTTAATAGATAAAAAAAATAACATAAAAAAGACATGTATATATTGGGAGACATTAGATACAATATTAATATCATGTAAATAATGTGTTTTGCCATAAGAAAATGCAAAATGACGAAAAAAGAAAAGGATCAGAGAAGTATAACAATTAAGGGCTTCACTTGTATTAGTGTATTACTCGTACATGATGAATCGCACGTAAAATGACAAAATGATAAGCAGTATTTACTTCCTTATCAACGTTTACATAGTTTCTCCACTTTCCATTAAAATAGCGATTATATTCCAAATTCCATAGTTACGCAAAATCTTAACAAATTAAATTATTAACAAATGTGATTACAATTCCCGTGATTGACGGCTTAAGATCCTATTTTAAATTATTGTGAGGAAAAAACGAATAAGGATTCATAGCCTTGAACCCGTGCAAATGCACGGGTGGTAATAGAAAGTGTTAATAAATATTTGTTAATTTATTTGTTTTGTTGACCTATATATATATATAGAGGCGGGATCTCGTGAGTTGAGTTCTTATGGTGAGTTGGTACTACCAAAGTGTTATTGTAGTGTTACTCTTATGTTCTCATAATTCTTTTTTATGCTGATTATATTACTTTTTGTTTTTTCTTTACTTTTTTTTTACCACATATTATTATAGTGTTACGATTACGTTATTTTTTATACTTTTTTTTTGTTACCATGTGTTATTCAAGTATTATTCTTACGTTATTTTTCTTTTTTTACTTTTTTTGTTACCGCGTGTTATTCTAGTATTATTCTTATGTTTTTTTTAGTCTTTTTTTGTTAGCGTGTGTTTTTCTGTATTACTCTTATGTTATTTTTTTTTAAAAAAAATTTGTTACTGCGTGTTACCCTTGCGTCATTTTTTTTTACTTTTTTTAAACCGCATGTTATTCTAGTGTTAATTTTACGTTTTTTTAATAAAAAAATTTGGTTGCCGCGTGTTATTCTAGTGTTACTCTTATGTTATTTTTTTTACTCTTTTTTTTATTTGTATTATTCAAGTGTTACTCTTACATTAATTTTTATTTTTATTCACGTGTTACTCTAATGTTATTGTTGTGTTATTCACGTGTTACTCTGATGTTATTGTTGTGTTATTCACGTGTTATTGTTGTCTTATTCACGTGTTACTCTGATGTTATTGTTGTGTTATTCACGTGTTATTGTTGTGTTATTCACGTGTTACTCTGATGTTATTGTTGTGTTATTCACGTGTTATTGTTGTGTTATTCACGTGTGTTATTCACGTGTTACTCTGATGTTATTGTTGTGTTATTCACGTGTTACTCTTGTGTAATTTTGATGTTGTTGTTGTGTTATTCACGTGTTACTCTTGTGTTACTTTGATGTTATGTGTTGTGTTATTCACGTGTTACTCTGATGTTATTGTTGTGTTATTCACGTGTTACTCTGATGTTATTGTTGTGTTATTCACGTGTTACTCTGATGTTATTGTTGTGTTATTCACGTGTTACTCTTGTGTAATTTCAGTATTACTCTAACATTATTTTTCTTTATAAGTTTTTTTTTGTTACGGTGTGTTGTTCAAGTATTACTCTTACGTCTTTTTTTTTCTTTTTTTTACGGCATGTTATTCTTACGTTATTTATTTTTATTTTTTTGTTATCACATGTTATTCTAGTGTTACTCTTATGTTATTTTATTTACCACTTGTTATTCCAGTGTTATTCTAATGTTACTTTTATTATATTTTTTTTGTTATCACGTGTTATTCCAGTGTTACTCTTATGTTATTTTCTTTTTTGTTACCACGTGTTATTCCAGTGTTACTCTTATGTTATTTTTTTTGGTATCCCGTAAAATTAGAGGGTCACCTTTATCCATTGTTTAACCGTCATTCACCACCAACTCCCACCCTAACTCAACGACAAACACGTAACTAACCTCCCCGAGCGGTAATGGATGCACTCCGTATCTCGGCTTAGAATATTAAAGTGTTTGTCAACCTGAAAGAAACAATCAATTTTTTTAAAAAATCATCCAATAATCAAATTAAAGCCTTAGCCAGCCTTAAATCGATCACATAATCAATCAAATTACTAGGAAATTACAAAGACAAAACAAAATCGACAAATTCAATAACAAAAATCAACGATAAGTTCGATAATTACACGGAGTAAATCATAGATTAAAGTTAAATTGAAGAAGAATGTGATAGATCAAGAAAGAGACTTACAATACCTGGTCGTGGTTAAGGTGAAATAAGCAACACCGTCAAAAACCACCGTCGGCAATGAAAAACAACGTTGTCACGATAACGACTGCTATGACGGCGCACTAAAAACATTCCTCCTCCGCTGTCGCCATTCTTCTTCGGTGGCGATTTCATTGATCACGTGGTGGCGAAATTTGACAATGCTGAATTAAAATTTAAATTTCAAAAATTAACAATCCAAGATCAATGACTAGAGCAATAGATTAAGTGAAGGACGTCGTCCGCGTCGATTTTAAGATGCTGCTCCACAAAAATTCAGATTTGCTTATAAAATTTTGAGAGTGTGCAAAATCATTCTTGATAAATTATGTTCACATGTGTCAATGTGATTTTAGGATGTAGATTGGGATAAGATTACAGAGAATCTAATAGAAGAGAGAGAAAGAAAGAAAAAAAACTTAGAAGAGTAAAGTCACGTGGGTCATCTCCAATTTTCGTTGGTTGCTTGGTTTAATGACTTTAATCTCAATCGTAAGATCTGTTTATCCAATGGTCCAGATTTTGTGAGTACCAACTCACCCTAAGACACCAAACTCACAAGAACCCAATTCTATATATATATATATATATATATAGTGTTGGGTTCTTGTGAGTCTATTGTCTTATGGTGAGTTGGTACTCACAAATCTGGACCATTGAATAAACAAAATTTGACGCCTAAGATTCAATCTAAAACAAAACAAAGTCAGCAACTACTATGAGAAAGTTCGTCTCCTTAACATCCGTCATTTACAGACTTGAGTTTCTCTCTCATAAATTTGTGTCCCTTTTTCTATTCATATCTTCATTCAACCAGTGCATTAATTACAAATTGACTTTCTAATTGATTCTCCATTACAAATCTTCCATCAAGTGATTGATTTGGTAAGTTCTCTCGTGATTTTCTTTGAAAAATCTTTATTTGCTCTTTGCTTCTTCATTTAGTTACACCTAATTGTTGAAACCCGGACTTATTTGTGTTCTAATCTGTAAATATCATGTGCGAGATTCTTTAACCATATTCATTTTTCCAAGACAATTTAATTTCATTCCGAGGTGTGATGAAAATTTTCGTTCTCAAAAATAAAGTGATGTCTTCAAATTTGTTAGTCAATTTCTGTCAATTTATTGATCTCGGTACAATTTATATATTTTGGTTTTAAAGTAATTTTCAAGGTTTGATCAATTATCTGTACCATAATAACTGACCGCCTCATTTATCGGATCTTTCATTAAACATTGTGACATGATTTGATAAAATTTGAGAATTTTGGCATCTTGGGAGGTATACAATAAGGTTGATAAAATTTAATTCATTAGTTAACAATTTGCTTATTCAGAGGTGAATTCAGCGGAGTAAGAGAAAGCTCAGTGTTGCGCCGGCGTTGGTGCTGCTTGGCTGCGGCTTGGGCTATGGTGGTTTGGTTGATGTTGGCTGCCAGTATTGGGCGCGGAGTCGGCGGCGTCGGAATCAAACTTAGTCGAATTTTTGCGGTGGTTTGCTGGTGATGATGAGAATGACGAAGATAAGAGGAGAACTGATGGCTTGATTTTGCGGTCAATTTTGATGGGCTTTTGATGATGAAGTTGACACATGATTGCAGTTCCATTTGTGAGAAATCGTTGCGGTGTAAATAAATGAAGCTCGTTTGTGATAAAAAGGAATGAGATGTTTAGTTATTAAAAAAATGTTTTGTCCAACTCTTTCAAGTAAGATTCTATTTGTCTCATTTTAATCGGTCTCAAGAGAGTTTTATTGTACTCTATAAGCCAATAACACGGGAGTAGCACAATAATATCGGAGTAACAACACAGTAACACAAGAATAACACCGGAGTAACAGCACAGTAACTCAAGAATAACACTGGAGTAACAACACAGTAACACAAGAATAACAACGGAGTAATAGCACATAGACCTGGCAAAAGCAACCCGACCCGATTGACCCGACCCGAATGACCCGACCCGTGACCCGAAATTGACCCGAACTACAACACCCGAATGTGACCCGAAACCCGATTAGACCCGACCCGACCCGAACATGACCCGATCTTTCTTGACCCGTAACTGACCCGACCCGAAAATAACCCGATCCAAAACCACTCAACCCGAAAATGACCCGATAAAACATAACTTTAATTGAACCGAAAAGACTTAAAATCGCCTTTTGTCTCTTATTCTTTGACCCGAAAATGACCCGACCCGAAATAACCCGACCCGGTTGACCCGAAACGGACCCGACAACTAACCCGAAACAAACCCGAAACCCGAAATGACCCGACCCGACCCGAATTAACCCGAAATCAACGAAAGACCCGAACTGACCCGACCCGAACTGGGCCGACCCGAACCCGACCCGGTTGACCCGTTTGCCAGGTCTAATAGCACAGTAACACAAGAATAACACCGGAGTAACAACACAGTAACATAAGAATAACAACGGAGTAACAGCACAGTAACACAAGAATAACACCGGAGTAACAACACAGTAACATAAGAATAACAACGGAGTAACAGCACAGTAACACAAGAATAACACCGCAGTAACAACACAGTAACACAAGAATAATACCGGAGTAACAACACAGTAACATAAGAATAACACCGGAGTTACAACACAGTAACACAATAATAACACCGGAATAATATAAGAGTAACACTAGAATAACACGTGGTAACAAAAAATTAACATAAGAGTAATACAGGAATAACACGGTAACAAAATTATTTTAAAAAAAGACTGAAATAACATAAGAGTAATAATGTAAGAGTAACACTAAAATAACATGTGGGAACAAAAAAGACTAAAAAAACGTAAGAGTAACACTAGAATAACACGCGGTAACAAAAAAAAAAGTAAAAAAAAAAATAACGTAAGAGTAACACTTGAATAACATATGGTAAATAAAAAAGTAAAAAAAATAACATAAGAGTAACACAAGAATAACACGCGGTAAAATAAAAAAGAAAAAAAACGTAAGAATAACACTAGAATAACATGCAGAAAAAAAAATAAAAAAAATGACGTAAGAGTAACACTGGAATAACACATGGTAACAAAAAAAAATTTAAAAATTAAATAACTTAAGAGTAACACTACAATAACACGTGGTAGCAAAAAAATTTACTAAAAAAACGTAAGAGTAACACTTGAATAACACGTGGTAACAAAAAAAAAAGTTTTACAAAAATAACGTAGGAGTAACACTTGAATAACACATGGTAACAAATTTTTTTAAAAAAAATAACATAAGAATAATAAAAAAATAGAATTATGAGAACATAAGAGTAACACTACAATAATACTTTGTTAGTACCAACTCACCATAAGAACTAAACTCACGAGATCTCGCCTCTATATATATATATATAGAGGTGGGTTCAAATGAGTCTCCCCCTCATCTTTGAGTCCTTGAGTCCTCATCCAAGCCTTTGGATTAAGAGGATAAAGGGCTGAGATTGAAACAAAATGAGTGGCCAGGATTATGAGTCACACACAATCCACCCTTCAAACCCTAATATAAAAGCCATTTTTCACTCTATTTCATTCATTTTCACATCACCCATTCTCTTTCTACCTCCCTTCTCTCTCTACTATTCTCTAAAAAAAAAAAAAAAAAAACCCCAACCCACCTTCACCCTACACCGCCACCTCCACCCACCCTTCACCTCTCCACCTTCCTCCTCCTTTCCACCTCCCCCTGCCGCGCCACATTCACCCTACACCGCCGCCTCCACCCGCCGCCGCCTCCACCCGCCTTCACCTCTCCACCCAAAAAAGTAACCACCTCCTCTCCCTCACTCACAAAACCCGACACCCTCACCACCGCCACTCCTCCGCCGCCACTTTTCTACCGCTATACCACCGACCACCACGCACCACCCCTCTCTCACCCCATCACCCGCCGCCACCTTCCCACCCACGACCACCGAACACCCCCACCTCTACTCCCCATCACAACTCCTGACGACCCCTCCTCTCCTGTCGCCTCCCACAACTTCACCGCGTCGTCTTCTAGATCTATGCCGCCGCTTTACTCTTCCTCTCTCAGATCTGGTTTTTTTCTCGGTAGTTGCATGTGGGTGGTTCAGACGGTTGTCATGGGGTGGTCGCGTGGTGGGTTGGTCGTGGGGTGGTTGCGTCGGTTTTGTTTTTCCTTTATTTTTTCAGATATGAAAACGAGTCACAGTTTTTGTGACAACTAGCTTCTTTTCAGATTCTTTTTTTTATTTTTCAAATCTCTTATGTTTTTTATTTTTATACTTGATTTCGATTTTTGATTTTTGATTTTTTATTTCTAGATCTATCTTGTATTTTTTCAAGATTCACTTTTTTTTAGATCTCGTTTTTTATTTTAAAAATTTCTTATGTTTTTTCTATTATTTTAGATTTTGTCTCGTTTTTTTTTGTTCATGGTTGCCTGGTTGGTGGATTTTTTTTCCAGATCTAATGAGTCCACCTTTTTTGAGTTACATCATTTTAAAAAAAAAAAGGGTTAGAAAACCATCAACATTTCAGATCTTGTTTTTTGTTTTTCATGTTTTCTTGTTTTTCATGTTTTTTTCCTTTTTTTATATAAATTTTTTTTTTCAGATCTCAATTTTTTTTTATATGTTTTTTTCCAGATCTACCTTTTTTTTTTCGATTCACTTATTTTTATGTAAGATCTCATTTTTTTATATATTTTTTTTTCCAGATCTAAAGTTACATCATTATGTACTAAAGTTGCACAGTTATGTACTAAAGTTGCACAGTTATGTACTAAAGTTTCACTAGTATGGGCTGAAGTTATACTAGTATGTACTAAAGTTTCACTAGTATGTACTAAAGTTTCACTAGTATGGGCTAAAGTTTCACTAGTATGTACTAAATTTTCACTAGTATGTACTAAAGTTTCACTAGTATGTACTAAAGTTTCACTATTATGCACTAAAGTTTTACTATTATGCACTAAAGTTTCACTATTATGCACTAAAGTTTCACAATTATGGACTAAAGTTTCACAATTATGGACTAAAGTTTCATTAGTATGTACTAAAGTTTCACAATTATTGACTAAAGTTGCACTGGACTAAAGTTATCTTATTAAGGACTGAAGTTACTTAATTAATGACTATAGTTACATTAGTATGGACTGAAGTTACACTAGAAAAGACTAAAGTTACCTCAACATGAGTTACACTATAATTGACTAAAGTTACACAGTTAATAAATGAAATTTCACTAATAAAGGTTAAAGTTACACTTATTAAAATATTAAAATTAATTCATATTTTAACTTAAAGTTACGCAATTAAGAATTAAAGTTACACTCATAAAAAACTAAAATCACATAAATTTGTTTAAAAATTATATAAATTCAATTTTATATAGTCGAAATCACATTTTAATTTAAAGTTACAAAAATGATGGTTGAAGTTTCACTCTTAATGACTAAAGTTCGCCTCATAAAAAAATAAAAATCACATAAATTTGTCTTAAAATTACATAAATTCAAATTTATATACTCGAAATCACATTTTAGTTTAAAGTTACACAAATAATTGTTGAAGTTACATTTTTAATGACTAAAGTTACCCTCATAAAAAGGTAAAATCACATAAACTTATCTTAAAGTTACATAAATTCAAATTTATATACTCGAAATCACATTTTATTTTGAAGTTACACAAATAATGGTTGAAGTTACACTTTTAATGACTAAAGTTACATCATTATGTACTCGTAATGTAGGTGAAAGTCATTAAACCCCACTCATTTGGTTCTAATCTTGTCCCTTCATTTTGTTCTAATCTTGTCCATTCATTTTTCTTTTAATCTTAGCCTTCCATCTTGTTCTAATCTTGTCCCTCCATCTCTTTCATCCAAAGGGCAAGATGAGGACTCATGGACTCAATTTTGAAGGTGGACTCATTATAACTTGCCTATATATATATATATATAGATTTAGGATCCGGTGGAAACGATCACTCGGTGCAAAAAGTGCAAACGACCTTTATAACTAAACTACACGCGCGTCATATTATTAATTACTCACAACTCACCATCAAACTTCATCCTCCATATTCTCTGTCAAACAGTAAACCCCTTATACATCCTCCTCCAACACCTCCATCAAATCCACCACCATAAATCGGCGCCACTTACCTCGGACAGCCACACGCCGCACCTTCCTCGACCACATACTTGTCATCGCACCACCATGACGCCACCAGTAATCTTCAAATATATGGTGGCACTAAAAGCGACGGTACTCGTGCGATGAGGCTCACCCATCCTTTCCGACGACATCAACTATCATCGGCGGTAGATTTGTGTGGTTTCATTTGCGACGATGATGTACAAACAAGGGTGATTGTGACTGATTAGTTTTTTAGGAATGAGGATTGAGCAATTTAAGGATCTTTTGGAATTAAGGTTTGTATATAGGTGGAAATAGAGTGGTAGACGGTGAGTGACAGACAATAAGTCGACGGCGACGACTCTCACTTCTTCCTCTTCGTTGCTTGGTTTCCCATATGTTTAATGTATCTACATTAATCTTTGATGCATCTAGACAGTATTTTCATGTATATTGCGTAGATACACAAATTCAGTTATTAGATACACAACTTTTGTTATTAGATACACAGGATTAGTTATTAGGTACATTGAAATTTGTTTCAGATACATTGAAACAAAAGTCATATACACTTGTTATTAACTATATTAAAATTTGTAATTGGAGTGTTGTTATTGAAATGTAGGTGTTGAATGTTATTATTGTTGTTGGCGAAGGGTGGAGAAAAAATCGACACCAGAGATCCAGTGTCTCATAGATTCGGCATATACTAAGATGGCCGGCGATTTCGCCTACGTCCCTTATGGTGGTCGCCTGCAATGTTCTTGATAGTTGGTGATTGTCGTAATTTTCAAGGGTTTAGCGGTAATTTCAATCGATTTATGGAATTGATGTGATTAGAAAAGGGAAGAGGTAAGGTTATTGGGGATTGACGGTGCAAAGTTACTCGCCGGAGTTGCGCTGGTACTTCGTCGGAGTTGCTGGTGATTGTCGTTTTCGGCCATGGCATGTGATGATTGTTGATCGGGGTAGTTGGGAGGGAGGAAGAGCTGGGTTAGGAAGAAAGGATGTCAGTTGCGTTCTTTGAGGGTTTATTATGCGTGAAATGTTTCTTTAAGTTCATATGTGTAGTACGTTTTCACTTTTTGCACCGAGTGGTCGTTTCCACCGGATCTTGACTCTATATATATATATATATATATATATATATATATATATATATAGAATTGGGATCCGGTGAGAACCACTAAGATAATGAGAACCATGAGAACTCCGTCTTACAAAATTTATTTTGTAAAACTAACAAAATATTTGGATTCGGCGTAGAATATTATGGCTAGATAACATATTTCTTTGCAGAAAATTTCTAAGCTACTGATGGAAATCGAGTCGAAATAGATTTTACTCTTTTTAATGCACCTAGTAGTCAATTTGATGTATCTAACAATTTTCATGCACCTAGTACTCATTTTCATGCATCTAGCGCTAGTTATTTTCATGCATCTAGTAATTGTTTTCATGCATGTAACAATTTTCATGCACTTAGTGCTCGTTTTCATGCATTTAGAGTAGTTTTACTATATCTAATTGAATTTATGTACATTAAGGACATTTTTTTAATATAATCAATAAATTTTGTTTAGTTACTGCAAGTATTTTGCTTAAATAATCTAAACTAATGGTAAATGATCCATCAAAACTTTCGAAACAAGATTTGATGAAGATTTAGTGAGAGTTCTCACGGTTCTCATTATGTTAGTGGTTCTCACCGGATCCTGACCCTATATAGATATATATATAGAGGAAGGATCAAATGAGTCCACCTTATTTCCTTGAGTCCATGAGTCCTTTTGTAGACCATTGGATCTTGGAGATGAATGGTTGAGATGAAAATAAGAAAATGGTCATTAATGAGGTGTTTAATCCACTTCTCTCACTACCACCCTAATTAAACCAGTAATACATTCATCACTCTAACTCAATTCTCATTCATTCATTCATTCAAAACACTTCCTACTTCTCTCTAACAAAACACTCTCCCTTCTCTCTAAAACATCATCCTCTATTCTCTCTAAATTCAAAACAACCACCAAAACAAACAAAAAAATAAAAATCCTAGATCTAAAAACAAACCCTCCACCAGCCTCCACCTCGGCAGCCGCCATCCCCACGACGCCGCCACCCACCTCCTCCAGCCACCCTCCTCTCACACCGCCACCTTATCGCCACCGTTCGCAACACCACCCTCATCAATCACAACATCACCTACCATGACCCACCTTCAAATAACTCATATCTAGAAAAGTAAAACTAGATCTGGAAAAAAAAGGGTTGTCGACGACCTTCTGCCGCCACCACCCTCCGTCTCCTCCGCTCCCTTCTTCCCTATACATTCTCTTCTTCTCATCTACCACCGCTCACCACAAAACTGCAACCACCACAAAACCGGGACCACCACCACCACCCTAAAAATCTTCCACCGTCCTTCTACACCACCAACAGCCACCACTAAAAAAATCACACAAAAAAAAATCTAGATCTAGAAAAAAGACGAGATCTAGTTTCCGTGCGCCACCTCTTCTGTCGCCGACACCGACACTGCAACGCTACGACCAACCAGCAGTCTCGTCTTCCTCTTTCCTTCCACATCCCACGACGCCATTACCCCCTGCCCCACCACCACCCTCCCTCCGTCTTCTTCTCTTTCTCTCTCTTTTTTGTTTTCTTTTTTCGGATCTACTATTTATCCTTTTCATTCCTTTTTTCCCTTTTTCATATTTAGGGATTTGTTGGTAGATTTAGTATTATTTTTAATTTTATTACTTTTAGATCACTTTTTATTCAAACTTAGTGTTATTAATTTTTTTTCACCACTTTTTTCTCTACTAAAAATAACTATTAATTTCAAAAATCAATAAACAAATTTTCTAGATCTACTTTTTTTTTTTTCTAATTAGTTGATTTTAATAATAACCGGATAAAAAGCTGTTTTTTTAATGACAAAAATAGTTATGTTTGTTGTTATTGGTTGTTATCATTGTTGTTTACTAGGTGTTATTGTTGACGGTGACTGAAGTTACACCATTAAAAGACTAAAGTTACACTCTCAATATATAAAAGTTACACTTTCAATGAACTAAATTTACATTTTCAACGGATTAAAGTTACACTCTCAATATACTAAAGTTACACTATTAATGACTAATGTTACAACATTATAATTATAAATGAATAAAGTTTCACTCTCAATATGATAAAGTTACATTGTCAAAAGCCTAGAGTTACACTTTAAATTAGTTAAAATTTCAAAATTCAAAACTATGATGCCATAAAATTACTTAGTAAATAAAGTTACATTATTTTGGATTAAAGTTATACTCGTAAAAGGTTAAATTTACTCTACAAAAATATGGAAAATATCTATTTTGGATTAAAGTTATACTCGTAAAAGACAAAAGTTACACCCTAAAAATACGTAAAATGTCAAAAACTTGGACTTAAAATCACTTCTTTGTATAAAATTACATTATTTTGGATTAAAGTTACACTTGTAAAAGGTTAAAGTTACACTATAAAAATACGTAAAATGTCAAAAAATTGTTTTAAAATCACTTCTTAGTCACTATTTTGGAATAAAGTTACACTTGTAAAAGAATAGAGTTACACTCTAAAAATACGTAAAATGCCGAAAACTTGTCTCAAAATCACTTTTTAGTATAAGGTTACACTATTTTGGATTAAAGTTACACTTGTAAAAAGTTAAAGTTACACTCTAAAAATACGTAAAATGTCGATAACTTGTCTTAAAACCATATCTTAGTATAAAATTACACTATTTTGGAGTAAAGTTACACTTGTAAAAGAATAGAGTTACACTCTAAAAATACGTAAAATGCCGATAACTTGTCTCAAAATCACTTTTTATATAAGGTTACACTTTTTTTGGATTAAAGTTACACTTCTAAAATGTTAAAGTTACACTCTAAAAATACGTAAAATGTCAAAAACTTGTCGTAAAATCAATTTTAGTATAACGTTACACTTTTTTGGATTAAAGTTACACTCGTAAAAGATGAAAGTTACACTTGTAAAACTGTACGTTTGTCGAAAAACAAAACTTATACTTGAAATCAAAGTTTCCACCACAAAAATGCTAAAATGTAATCAACTTTAAGCTAGAGAGAGAGAGACAATTAATTAGTGTATAAGTAATGAATTAGTGTAATGGTTACTTTTTGCTTTTAATCTCAACCACCAACTTGAAAGATCTCATATCTATGTCCCACTCCACTAGTTCTTTGACACATCACTTGTTGCAAATAAAAAAATATACAACAAATATGTTAATGTGTTGATGTGTCAAAATGTGTATGGAATGGGACACCAAATGAACAGATGATCCTCACTAAATTAAACCACCCTACGTCTACCTCCATCCTTTTGGACCAATCAACCGTACCAACCCACAGAAAAAAAAAAAAAACCACCTTCGTATATAGGGTAAACTCTCCATTCCTTAGAACTACCTCACCCGCTTAAAATAACACCATGTAAATGATTTAGGTTAGGTTTCACGTTAGCTTTTTCAATATGACGCTACACGTGTAACCTAATTATAAAAGACAATAGTTTTCTTACATATAATTTCAATGTTAAAACGGTTTAGCTAAATTGAAGAGGTTTAGCGTGTGTTTGGCCTAACTTTTTTAAGTGTTTTTGGACCCAAACACACTTTTTGACCAAACACATCATGATTTAAAAGATAAAAAAAATATCTTGCCAATTTTTATTTTGCCATAAAGAACACAACAATACTTGACCGATATGAATTTGTTGATCAAATGCATTAGTATATATTTCATCAGTTTTGTTTATTTATCGAAGTGTTCTCTAATGGCTCATGATTCTAACCCTTACAAATCTATCATACCACCACCATAAAACATATAGCAAACGTCATACTCTAAGATAGGCATATCTGCCTTATATTAAAAATGAGTCAAATCTAATATGTATAGAAATAAAAGTCAAATGCCTTGGAACATACAAAAACCCAGTCACGTGTATTCAATTGGAAGTCACTTGACACGTTTTAATCTTACGACGGATATATATGTCGTCTCAAGAAAGACAGACACACGTCACACACTATTATTAATTGATTAATATTTATGTTTGCAAAATCATTAACTAATATGTTATTCTTTTTTTCATGTAATTGTCGTATTTTTTATCACAAAATCTTAAGTGAGAAGGTCATATGGTCTTACACTAATATAGTGTAAACCGGATATTTTTGATAACGATCTTTCAATTTTAGTGAGCCGCTTCCCCATTTGTGGGATTCATATAGTAGAAAATACTAATGTACAACCGGCTTATAAGAAACTAATCATTGTTGTATTATCCGCAAAAAAAGAGTATTGTTTTAATTTGGACATTTTTGTATGCAAAAACTATTTAAAACAACCATTATTTCGTACTACTAAAGACAGTACTCTGCATGAACATCATTTAGTAATTTAGTTGACACTCTAGCGAAGATCATTAATTATTACTGAAAGCTCTCAGTTAAGACGGGTCAAATAATATACCATTTGTCGTATTTATGTAAAGGGTAGGCTATTTGACCCGTTTTAACTTATGACAAATATGTTCGTCTAAAAGGGACTTATTAAATTCTAACAAAGAGGTAATGAAATCTTATTATTCTAATTATCTTTCTATCAAAAAGCAAAACTTATCTTATAAATTTAGCCGCAAAACATAAAATTGATATTGTAGCAGAGATAACATAAAGTTATAGACTACCTCTTGTAAAATTATATATTTAAATTTATCCGTTTGTTGTTTAAATATTATAGAGGAACAGGTTTGTTGGAAGGTGGATCTTTTTATTTAGTATATTATACCTTCTATTGGTTATTTAGTCAAAGAAATTTATTGCAGTATTGATCAATCATTAAAATTACCAAAGTTACTGATTTGTAGCCATAATTAGTGGGTTACTTATCTTTGAATTCCAATTGAGATCACATTTTAGCATTAATTGACGTAATTACTCGTTCATAGACACAAATTACTCATGGACATTTTTTTCATAATTTTTTCATACTCTACCCCTGTCCCCTACCATCTAAAAAAAAAACCAAAATTATCGTTAATTTCTCCCTTTCTAAACTTCCATCAAATTCCACTAAAAAATCTTCAATTATAAATCTCAGAACTTAAATCATACAACTAATTGCTTCACTTTATCGATTCAGTAGGTCTTGCTTAAGGCGGGTCGGATTTTGAAACGGGTATTTTGTGAGAGGAAATGGGTAGAGGGGACAAGGTGGGCACCCCCCATGTGCTCTCCACTCACCCTTGATGGATATTTTGTGAGAGAATATGGTATCCGTCTTAAGCTTAAGACGGATACATCCGTCTTAAATAAGAATTTGTGTTATCGATTAAGTACACCAAAGGGATTGAGTTTTTTTTTTATTTTTCAATTATTGCTCAATTTTGTCAGCTACCGACTGGAGTAAAAATGTGGTTGTTTTGTAAAACTAACAGAAATGGGTTCAAAATTGTTACCCAAATGAATTGATCCTATCAGAGCAATCACCGGCTGTGTTTCTTTGACAACACTCATATATTCTTTTATTTATTGTTTTATGCACCAAAATTCTCCTTAATTATTTATATTTTTCAATTAGGTTTCAGATTGTTCAATTAAGGGAAGGGTGGTGGTGGCTTGTGGGAAAAAGAGGAGCGTGATGGCAATGAAGGGGCAACGACTTGACTTTCAGGAAGCGGGACTGCGTCTGGATTGGGTTGATAGAGCGCCTGTGAGGGTGGAGCAGAAGGGGGGCGAAGAGAGAGGGTGGGGCACGATGGTGATAGGCGTCGAGGGCGTCGTGGGTTGGAAGTCACTTGACTATCAACGTTGGGGATGGTGGGTGGCGGTGGTATTGGGTTCCAGTGTTTGCAGTGTTTGCAGTTTTTTTTAAAAGAAATGTTAGACGTGAGTTTAGATAGGAAGTAATAAATGAAAAGTTGTTGGCTTAGCGTTTGTCCATAATTGCATTAACGTTAAAATATTTACATTGTAAAATAGATCCAAATCTTTCCATTAACGTTAGATTTGTTCCACACTAATGACCCATAAAACAATCTTAAAATGAGATGATATTCAAATCATTAGTGGCTTAGCGTTTGGCACTTGGACAAGTTAAGGCCCAGACCTAAAAAATGGCCTGGACCAAACCATTTGGTATCGACCGAACCTGGATGGATCAGATTCATTTAGGCCCGGTCCACAGTTTTTGAAGATTTCGTCAAAGACCGGCTAATTTCTGTCCAGACAAATGGGCTAAAATCTAGGTGTTTTTTTTACTAATTTTCTTAATTTTCTATTTAATCAAATATTTTATTTTCAAAACTATTATAACCTTAATATTGGTGGTTGTTACTGTAACCAACTAATCTATTTAATTTAACTAGTGTGTAACCCGTGCAAAAATGCACGGGAATTATAAAGGTTTGTTTGTATATATGGTTTTTTAAGTACAATTGTTTGGTCTTTATTTTAGACATATTCACTAAAGATATATTTGATTTAGTATTCACCTATATTGTCATTTTCTCAAGTTTTTTAGTAAACACCTAAAAATATTGCAAACTACACTAGTAAGTCATAATTACTAACATCACAACAACATTCAAATGTTATGTCAATTTCATACGAGTACATAATAATTTTACAGATATTGAAATATTTCATGGTACACAACATTGGTAGTTGTATTACATGTACCACTTTCATTATTCCAAGTTAAAATTTTGAGCCCCTTCTTGCTGGTTACCCTTGATATAGCAACGTCAAGCTGACCATGACGGAAGACATGCCTCGGAAGATATAAACCAACATGTGATAAGGATTGGCCCTGACTTTTGTTTATTGCCATCGCAAAACATACTACCATTGGGAATTGTCTTCTCTCAAACCTAACCGGAAATTTTGTCGCATCTCAAGGTGTTACTGTGATTCGAGCTATATGTACTCTATCTCCCTTATGACTGTCAAGACTGTTGCTCTTATAACTCGAGATCAAAGATTGGTAACCACTAATCTGATACCATTACATAATCCTCGGGGTTGGTCAATATTTCTTAGTAGCATAGTTGTGGCTCCTAGCTTCAACTTTAACTCATAGTTGCCACTTTTAATTAATACATTCACATGATGACAATTAATACTTATTCGTATTTATGAAGCATTTAAGTGATAAAAATATATTGTACACTTGCCTTTTTCCTGTTTATGAAGCATTTAAGCGCTGTTGTGTTTACAAAAGACTCAATTTGTCTTTCATCTAGAATTACTTTAGCTCGGTGTTCATCATCGTTCATGATGTAGTAGTTAGTAAAATTAGCTACATCGAAACAATTTTCCTCCACATCAGCAATGTAGTATTTCACGTTATACCTATAAAAAATGATCTATCAAGCGGACTTTATAAAATACAAATATTAAAATAGATGAGATGGTTATAACAGAACCTTGAGATAAAGTTCATAATGGGTCGGTTGAAGCCCTTACAAAAACCCTTGGTGCATTTCCAAAAGATGTCGTCACCCAATGATGTTTTTCCATGACATTTATCACATGTTTTATGGTACCAATTGCTGTGTGCATCAAATTCGACAAAAGTTGCAAGTGTTTTGTACAATCCACCCTGAATTAACAATTTCGAGTTACTTAAATTTATTCTAATTTTAGAATTTAAAATTTGTAAGTCACTTTGCAATATACCTTTGTTAATGCGTTGATCTCCTTGATTGTTCTGAATATTTCTTCAATTGAATTTGCTCTCATTTGAGAATTTGAATGTATAATAAACAACCTGGATTTTGAATCACTTTTGCATGCCTCCACTTCATTGATTTCAGGATTCACGTAGATACGTGTTTTGTCTGACATTGTCACGATATGAACTTCTCCTTCAAAACAAATAAATTAAAAATTAATATTTGCATTAACTTGAAAATTAAAAAGGATTTTAATACATATTGGCTTAATTGTAGTAAGGTAGAGTGCATGATAACAACCACCCCCATTCCACGCGTGTGACACACTATACTGCATTGGTTGGCCGTGTGTTAGGCTTTGAGTTTGTTGCAATGATGTTGCGAATTTCATCGACGTATCTCCCAAACACGTACAATGACAATGTTTGATTCCTACATATAGACACCAATAAATTAATAAGATAGGAAGAAATAACAATATACTGTACAATATAACATAAGATACTCACTCTTTATCAATAAGATCAATGTGTGTCCATTCGTTTCTGGCACGTGAAACTGAAATTAGGTATGACCTTTCTAACTCCCCAATGGCTTCTGAAATAATAATAATGCTTTTTTATTAAAATGTCTGATTTTTTTTTCATATGACTAAGAGTAGGAATTTTTTTTGTTACCTATGTAAGCTTTATCTAGTAGCTTGTCTTCCATAATGTCTCTGAAAGTTTCAAACTTGAAACCACATTTTGGTATTTGTGGGCAAGTTATCTCTGAAACGTAAGTGGATGGGTCGAACAATATTCTGTAACTGTGTTTCGTAACGCCTAAAAAACAATTATTTTCGCCTCTTATAAAGTTTCCAATACTGCATGTTTGCCCTTCAATTATTTTTCCTTGGAACTTGTTCAACAATGAACTCGTGATGCTTGCTTGAATTTCAATTCCCTGTAAATTATTAAAAAAGGTTAAAAATTAATATGAAAACGAAGTTAAATAAATGACTTTGGAATTGATAATAGAAAAAATTTAACCTTCTTATCGACTAACAGTAATTCGATGCCATAGATGTCTCATTTCTTGGAAACACTTTCCTGATTCCATATACACACAACTCTCACTTTTAATTAAACTTTTTTTATATTTGTATACAACTTTGAAATCATTGTATTTGTTTGTGTTTTCATGTTTGGCAGATGATGAAAAAGAGGTTGATGTTTGATGATAGAAAAAGAGGTTTGTTGAATAATGCCTTGAATTGGTTTAGTTGCCACTTCGAGTGACAATGCGGGGGTCTCGCTGACCGGTCAGCGAGTCGGGGTCCAAGGGTGAAACGCCCTGGTGGGGGCTCGGGGGCAACGCTGGCCGAAACCTAAACGGCATCCGTTAATCTGTTTGGGTTAGGACTCTGTTTTGGGCCTATAGCCTGTTATTGGGCTTTTCTAGGTTTTTTGTACTAGGTCTTAGAGAGTACTATATAAACTCTCTAAGCCTAACCCTAGCAGTTATGTTATTATAACAATCTGAACTCTGTCTGAAACTCTGTACTCCTCAACATTAATAAAACTCTCCTCCCTTCTGCCTTGTGGACGTAGCTAACACACCGTTAGTGAACCACGTAAATCTGTATGTTATCGTCTTTATTGTTCTTTATTTGTTCTTTCTCGTTTCTGTCATAACAAGGTTGATGTTTGATGAAGATTTTATATCGTTTGTTTATATAAATGGTGGCTTAAAGTAACAGTAGTTGGAAGTTGTTATAGTAATGGAGTGTTTTTTCAGAATTATTTAATTGTATAACATGTGAAGTGGGGTATTGTATGTAAGTTAGGTAGTTACTTATTTTTTTATTCCTAAAAGTGTAGGACTATAGCAATATTTGTGAAATAGAAGTACAACTTTGACTGTATAATATACTAAATTTATACGATGGATGCACAGAATTGTGACACATCAGCACACTGAATTGTTGTTGATTTGCTACTGTCCTTGTGGCTTTTGCTTTAATAAATATAATGATAAAATTAAATTTTAAACATGATAAACTAAAAAATTATAAATTTCGGTCAAAGACCGGACCGGAATATCAAACTTTTTAGGTCCACCTCGACATTTTCGATCGGGTCCGGACCGATGCTCACCCTACAAGCCACCTTCACGATTAGTGTTACTTTTTTTACTTAATAATGAATGGGCTTGTGGCTTTATATAAGTATACGTCTCGCATAGGAGTATAAGACTACTGCTCCAAATAAAATGTAAAATTGAGTCCATACACTACTTACTAGAATTTGTGAGTAAGTAGTAACTACATAGACCAAATGCATGATGTATGTTTTTTTTTTTATTATTATATACATATTACACACATGGATATTTTCCAACTCGAATCAGACTAAAAACTTGAAGCGTATTCTATAACATTGTCACAAAGTAGTCAAGACGCATTGTGCAAGGTCTCGCCATAAGATATTTGGATACTAAATCATTCGCACCTCGTACTCGTGAGATATGGTTAGAGGTGATTGCTTAGAAACAGGCCTTTGCTCGGACCATAGCTCTAAATTCACAGTTCCGGTTCCCCAGTGAATCAAACACTTGTAAACCTCTCTGACATCAAACCGATTCACAAGGATTACACCTAGACATTTATCGACAAGCATCCATTCCCCTGAAAATTCACAAGGATAAGGAGACAATGTTAAGCAAGTCTAAGAGTTGAAAACTTATCCCAGAAAACTGCAACGTAATTACTCCGTCCACATTCACACGGCCACACCAATTACATTGCCTTTTTTTTTTACTGTGGTACTCGACTTTGTGCACTGATTTCCACAACATACAATAATTTCAACCTTATCAAGAAGATTAAATAAAAAAAAAAGTTGTTTTGGTAAATCAAATGTGAAAAATTTAACAGTGTGCCGTCATCATATATCTGCAGAGGATTAATGATCAAAGTGGACTATCGAAGTAGACAAGGGGCAATATAGGAAGGAGAGTAGTAGCACTTGTCTACAAAATTTTCCATTTAACGAGTTTGGCAAAACTACCAGTTTTCAAGAAACGTAAAATATTGCTGAGACGAACTACAGAAGTACTACTTACCATTTGGTAGTTTGTCGCCCTCATAAGACTGCTCACCAGTATCAGGCCGGATTTCATGTTTGGATCCATCAATTGCCGTGAATTTTACAAGTGATTCCATAGGATGCAGGAGGGAAAATGTGGGATGTACACGCAAGCATACAAGCCTGCAAATATGTCACTATAATCAGACAACAATGTTGAGAAGTGAGAACCAATAAGAAAAGGGATATCAGGGACACAACTTTCACAAGAAACTATCTGAAACAATTCTCAAGTCGGTTATAAATCATTCACATACTAATACTACCTTTTAAAAAAGTCAGATACAATTCCCGTGACGCAATTCAAGAGAGGATTATCCATCAAGTGACCCAAGTAGCTCGGATCTAGATAGTTTGTCGCTACTTTGTGCAAGAGTGGGATGGGGTTGGTGTTTAAGCATCAAGTTATAGGAATTTGTACAAGGGAATATAAGATTGCTATAGTTAAATAGAATGATCTCTTAGCCAAGAATAATTCTGAGAAAACTAGAAACGATGTCTCATCACAATTTTCACAAACCTTGAAAATCCTCCGGAGCCAGCACCGACGCTACGGCCTATGATGCTGGATTGTATCCGCACAACCTTCTGTTCACCCTTAGGAATTGAAATATATCTCGATAGAGCTAATCCACCACCAACATCTGCTTCCAGTTTGAGAGCTTCTTCTTCTCCAGCTTGCTGAAGATCTCGCCTACAAGATGAAGATCAAAACAATGATAAATAGAAAATACAATAGCACTGCAGGTATAAGGTGTATGCCTGCATATAAATTGTAGCACACATGCCATGCCTCTTATCATGAGTTCATGACCATAGTATTCTTGTTACTCCAGTATTTGTCTACTACAAAAAAACAGATCCCTGCTCCGATTTCATACCGATAGAACGCAACATAGCAGAACTCCAACGCATTCCTCTTCAGCCAAACTAGCCAATGGTATATCAGCATATTGATGGGTGCTAGGCTATGATTAATTCACAAAAATTACCAAGATACAGAGAGAAGCTCTATCGACGATGAAGTGACACGGGATGCTACGCAAGTGCTTTGATTTTGTAATCTAGCAAATATGTAAAAATACTTAGCACTTCAGTTTCATCTTTTCATACAATGAACATGTAAATCACAAGTTGGATTGAGAAGGGGAAAAATCACACATTTTACTGATATACAAAATTAGCAGTTGGTCTACACAGTTCTCGATACACTTTTCATCCTGGGATACATCTTCTATGTCACGGTATTAAATTGTGGATCGAGACTTGCTCTTGAAATTGTTTGATTTCCCTTGATAGGACTCCCAGCCCCCGGATGTGGGCAATATATACTGCCTCAAAATACGGTTTTGACAATCTTCGAAAACTTTATAAATTAGGGTTTTGGTCGGGACGCAGTGTTGCAGCCCATTTTGAATATCATGCTAGTGTTGCGTACATCCAACATTTAACATTTTGCTGTTGTTAAAAGACATTAATGATACAAAAAAGCTCTTGTTAGAAACATTCCATATCATTTTTTTTGACAATTAAGTTATCTACAAATATAACAAATGTAATCAGCTCAAGATGAACAGAATTATAAGAACGAAGAATCATCACATCTTGCCAAATGAAGTATAAATGCTGTAGCTTCAATCTCGTAAGAAACTATCAGGCAAGTATCAGCATTCAACATTAATAAGAACACTCACTCTATGACAGCATATTCCTCGGTACATCCAGGAGATCTATACTCTACACCAGTGTATTCCTCATAACCATCAATCTCAACCCTGCTATGAAGCCATTGTATTCCTGATACAATCACAAGGTCCAACTTGTATTGAAAAAAGTGTACACCAGAAGTACATCTAAAACACGGAGTTAGACTATTTACGTTGGACTGAAACTCAATTATATTTGAAACCCAAAATAAAAACTATTATATTTGGTCATCAAAAAGCTGAGTGAAACCATATAAAGCAAGCCCATATATCTTAGACGTGATCAGGGACACAGCTGACACAAAAATATATCAACGGACTCCATAGAAATTTTCTCATCATCGTTGCAATGTCATGATAATATTTAGCAGATAATGGAGGATTCATTTGTTAGATGAATTGGTTTTTTATGAAATATACAGTCAAATAAGATAGGCATGTAGATTTTAAATAACAGTGTTAATGAGCACGTCTTTGATGCCGACCATAATAGAGGTGAATGCTTGCATATTACCGTAGGGACAGGTTCCGTCCAGACTCCAGAGTACAATTCATACCTGTAGGTTGGTGCTCCATAGCTATAATTCTACCACCAATCCAAGGAACCACTTTAAGAGACCAATCACCACTTTTTAATTCAATTGGAGTCTTTGAAAGTTCAGTGCCCTTCTTTCCCGGGGTCTCGTCAGCTTCTGGAATACTTTTGGCTGTTTCTGAAGTGAACAATTGTCCAATGTAAGCCGAAAATAAATCATGAAGCAGCTCGACAGCTCATAGATTGTATGAGAGAAGATTGTGACACTAAAATAATAAAGCAGGTAAAAAAAAAAGTGGCTAAAGCAAACACTTCAAATGATTGTGAACCATTTAGTCCATGCCTAGTTACAGAATCACATCTTCAAAGTTACCTATTCTAGTCAAATACTGCTTCTGACTTTGGGATATCAGCTGAGAAACCTCATGTTCAGATGGCATTGTTATTAGAACATCTTCCCCGTCCATTCCCCACGAGTCAATCTGCACTACGATAATGACTAATGAGAATCAACAATGTTAAAGGAGAAAGGATTTCAAATTTTTGTTTAAATGGCAATTACAGGCACAAATTGTTACTATCATGATTCCAGCAAGTCTATGTACCTTTGCACCCCCACCGAGCAATAATTGAACATGTAAACGCCGTTTTGGTCTCTTCCATGATCCTTCTGTCTTAGAAACTTTTACAGTGACAGCGGAAGAGTGAAGTTGAGCAACATAATATGTCAACAAATAATTCCCTTTGGTGAATTCATATCCGTCGCCATCATCTTCAAAGATTACCCCTTCAGCTCTCCCTGCAATTTTGGATTGTAGCCTGTCATATATCTGTTGGTAACAACACCAAAAGGATGTGTCAGGTATAACCCTACCCCCACCCCCCAATTTGACAATACATGCAATTTGGACGGTGTACTTGTTAAATTCCATAATCCATGGTAGCATTTCATACTCCGTTTTAATTTGCAGCTGATGATGAAAATTGCATAGCAGTTTTATTGAAAGGTATAAAATTATTACACATGATTAGTGTTTGAGCTCAAGAGCTCCAGGAAAAAAAGAGTGAGTTTGAGCTTTCGTATTTAGGGTGAAGTGCTCACGTCGATAACATACCATGCTCGTCTAAAGCCACAAGAAGAATAACATCATCTGTTGGATTAGCTTCCCCAACATATTGATGCGGAAGAGTCATGGGAATTATAGATCCTCCTTGTAGATACAATGCAGGCAAGTCCTGTCGTAAAATTGATGAAAACAATCATAATTAGCATAAGAAAGCAACTCTGCAGCACTATAAGAGATAATGTCAGCTACTACCGGGTGTGAATCATCAAAATCAAAGCTTAACCAGATGCCTTTAGGAAGCAGATGTGGTGTCTGATGTATACCACGATTTTGCAAGGTACTGCGCATGTAAGCAATTATGTATGTTAGGACGTAGACCCTCGTGACAGTGGCAAAAATAAGAAGATTTAAAGAACTATTACCTTTTCTAAGCAGTTTTTTTGCAACTCCTATCTTTGTTACATTTTTTTCAACACACTCTTTTTAACCCAAACCTCCAACTAAAAAACAGCTTTGACAAATATGACATTTTCTACGAATATCAGTCATGAAAGATCTATATTTTTGCCCAAAACTGACTTTTGTAAGGACGGAAAGACCCATACATGATGGAAACTCGTCGAAAAAGTCTTTTATGTTGGCCAAAACTGACTTCTGATAAGAGATTTTGGAGAAATGTTTAGAAGATGCCAAAGTTTTGATCAAAAACCATACAAAAGGTATGAATTTAAAACGGGTTATAGAACGGATAGGAGTTTGGCATTAATCCAAACAAAAGTCAAGCCAAGATGAAGCATGCTGTTACCATGTCACATATTTGACTATATAACATTAATACAAGGGTAGCTTTTAGACTATAGACTGACATATTATAGCCACAAAGTAAAAAAAAATTGTTGATGTGAACGATGGCCAAGTTTAACTCCCAAAGTACTATATCGAGAAAACAAAGCCTGAGAAAGAATGTAATGTTTCATCCTCCATTTCGTATTTATATTAGGTGTCCAGGTATGTTGATTCAAGAAAGGCATACTTTAATGTACAATTGTACCTCACAGCCAGTAGGAGACAAGAATATGCTTCAAACATCTCAATCAAATGTATACTAAAATATACTACGTCAAGATTGTATAATAACGGCACTCAAGAATGTTAGTCAGGAACCTTGCTTGTATCAGAAGTGGTCCAAGCAGAAAGGAATTTTCAGCAGTCCGTAGACGTAGATCTTTTGGATCTGTTAACACAGCCTGCTTTTAGTAAAAACATGGCAAAACACATGATCTTAGGCTCAATCAGTTTAGTGAAAATTTATAATACATCACCTGCGAAGAACGTGGGTGAAGCAACTGGGGTTCCCCTTGTATGTGCCAAGTAAAACAAAGTATATATGTGTGGCATTAACTGATAACGCCGCCTCAAAGCAAGACGGCAAACTTCCTCACACTGTTGAATAAAGCCACTGTTAATTTTAACATAGTTTAAGTAAAGGATATTAACATTTGGAAACAAAAACTCAAATGGTTCTAATTACTCGGCTTTCTGGATTTCACAACCTTGTTGACAAGGTTATTTACTGGACTTAGATCAACCAAGTACCAGTCCCATTAATACACACCTGATTAAGAATATAGGAATGCAGTTTCATGCCTCCCAAGTTCTGTCACCATGTCTCAGAAGTTAACACTCTCCGTCTGAGTACAAAAATTGTTTAAGGCTACTTTTCCTGTTCCACTATTACTCTCCTCTTGATGCACCCTTTTAGGATAATACTGTTTTACAATTGTAACAGCTTCTAAGTGTGCGTAAAATCCTTGAACAGGTATTTTGAAACGCAGTGGAGTAGTGGAAGAGTGAATAATTGAAACAGAGGGAACTGGATAAATTTGGCCAGTTGGCAACCTTGGATCAATCTGACAGTTATCAAAGTTATCGAGACCATATTTTTCTACTTTTAAAAGATACCTAAGGAGAAAAGACGTTACGCATAACATGTGAACCTCAGTAGTTTCTCTTACTCTTACATTTTGTAGTTGATTCAATATTAGAACGTAAAAAATATAATGTAGAAAATACAAAGCATAAAATCCAGGCAAATACAGATCCTGCAGCTCATACCTCTTCGCCAAAGGACCAAGGTTCGTGATCAACAGTGTCTGTCTCAGAATGCCCACGACAAAATGGAAACATGGCACCTATACCCATCCACCTTCCAAACAGTTTTGGTGTAGCATTACCGGCAAATCCACCAATATCTGGGCCTGAGAGGGGCTGTCCACTAAGACTCTGTACCCAGAGTTGTCAGAAAACAGAGTGTAAGCCACCCACATAACATTTCTTTGATAAATTTTAGAGCAAACAGCTTTGTCCTCGTCTTTTTTTATTGCATATATCCTCAGTCCACCAAATCTCTAGTATAGGATAAGAGAGGGAAAGGTGCAGATGGGTGCTAATATTCAAATGAAAACGGGGTATGAATTCTAGTGACAAAGGTGCACATGAGAGGACGGAGAGACAATGATGAGGCTATTAATAAAACAAAACATGTAGAGAATTGGTTAGGACAGAATGGTAAGTGTAAAGAATTGGGTGGAATAGAGGGAGTAATTACGACCACCACCCCTGCAATAGTTGGGCAACGTTACTTCACGTTGGCCATTTTCTGTTAGTTTCATAAGCTATTCAGTTGCTCCCAGTATGATTTCACAGAACTGATGACATCTCCAATTATTTAACAGTTTATTTCATTGGAGTACTGAAATGAAAGTATTGTGATAAGTAATACCCCCTCCGTCCCTGAAATACCTTCCGTATTCGATACCGTATAATAGTTCATACTTCATAAGCCGTATTAGATATATTAAGACTTATATTTTGGTTCTTTTTTTCACGTCTCAAGCAACAATATAGTATAATTGTTCTTTAGGAGTGGAAAAATTCACATAGATATAATTATTAATTAATATTTCTAATTCTACTCCTTAAATCTCTATAAATACAAAAGTCGAAAGTAATTGTGGGACGGAGGGAGTATATAATACTCAGTATTAATTAAGAGACGCCAAGAAGGTGACGTGCATGGACAAAATATATCATAGAGGTGGCTCCCATCTACAAAAAGACGCAATGGGGAAGATTCAAATATTTTGAATGGGCCACATGTTCCATTCTTGATAAAAGTAATGAAAACATATGAAGATAACAGGTACGGAACTTATTTAGAGGCACTTACCAGTTGAAGTACCATTGATGTACTCATGTGAAGATGCTCCCACGTTGAAAGGTTGTCACCTGTCCATGTTGCAGCATACCTTTGGCTTCCCATAAACCCAGCTCGAGTAAGAACAAATGGACGTTTATTTTCATTGGCTCCCTTCATACCTTCATACGTTGATCTTGCCATTAGCATTCCATACACCTAAAAATGAATAGGGAACGTCAAGAGCAGGTTATTATGTGTCTAAACACAGTTGTGTAGTGAGGAAGAGAGGGAAGAGGAAAAACCGCACATTGTGGTACAAAGAATGATTTTGGCAGCCCCCTAACTCCTGATCCCCGGCATGAATATTGCTCTCAGGCATTGTCTTTGACACTACCTGGCCAAACACAAAGATACATCAAATTCACCAATTTAAAAAAAGAAAGAGGACCAAAAGCGTGGCACATGTTAAGTGGTCATGAGAAAAACAGGAGACCTTACCTTAAACACCGCTGGTTCATTCATATCATTCCATATACCATCAACGCCGTTAGATATGAAGTCCTTAACCAAATTTGCCCACCATGATCGAGCATTTGATCTTGTAAAATCAGGGAAAACACATGCCCCGGGCCAAACATCACCTGATATTGAGCATACATATAAGTATGGGACCTGAGCTCCTCAATATCAAGGAAGAAGTTTGATGTCTCAGCTATGTAATTTTATTTTTATATATTAGAACAGCTAGAAATAGGCATGGCACTGTGATTACCCTGAACTTGAGTTTCCAGTATCTGAATCATTGTGCTCAGTCTATTCTGTTTACTATGATTATGGAAACAACCACGCTCAAGGGATAGACTAAGCAACTTGTGGGTCCATGGAAAGCCATGATCATCAGGGCCCTCATTGGATTTAGAAATGCCGTTTTTTACAGATTCACTAAAATTCAATTTAAAAAGTTGGTGAACAAAAGCTTCTAGATAATGAAAACTTCAGGAGCTATTTACACACAAAGGTAAAAGCATACCAACAAAAGGTCTGCCATCAGCAGTTTGGACCCAGATGTCATTTTCAGACCCACTGTCGTAAACAAAATAACCCTTTTCTTGTTTGATTCCTGGGTCAAGCATCCAAATAGCCTTGAAACCACTTAGATGAAGATCACTCACCAGAGATTGTGGGTCTGGAAAACGCTCCTGCACAAGTTTTTTAGACAAGATTTTATGTTAAGCCAGAGATTATTTTAATCCATAATCTAGCTCCCAGAGGATAAGCCAAACCAAACTTGAAAGTGGTCAAAGCATCTGGCAGTCCAGCACAAACTGGCGAGAGACTACACAAGTTTCGGATAATTACATTACAATACTACGGAGTATCAAACATGCACAAGACCCAGATAGAAAACTGAAATCTTCCAGAAAGTGAACAAATATACTGCTTTTTCTTATAAATTACCCCAAGGAGCTGGGATTTGAATCTCATTTCACATTTACAACCTGACAACATTAGTGTAATATAGTAACTTCAAATTTTATAAATTCAGTTTGTTCTGTTCACATTTAATAAAGTCATTTCCTTTCGGTTCAGCTTTCTTAAATTCAGATCAGTTGACTTCTAATAATGTCAATATATGAGAGCATTACCTAACTCAAAGAGAGTTGAAATGAAGATTTAATGACTAGACTAATCCTCATGACAAATGACCTGACTCAGCCTCCAGTCTATATCTTGCTTTTCAATGCCTCAGCTCTCACCATTACAGCATTACTCCACTACTAATGATGATTATCATACTCAACAAAAAGTATAGTTAGCTTACCAGGTAAAAGTGAAACCCATCCATGACGTCGAAGGTGCACTTAGAAGATAAATTGAAATAGAAGAATAATCAATTAACTTACAGGGTCAAAAGTGAAGCAACGGAAACCATCCATGTAGTCAATATCCATCCAAATAACATCACAAGGTATACCTTTTTCCCGAAAGGTTCTAGCAACCTGTTGTTTCCATTTGACATTTATAATTCCTACAAAAGTTAGTATGTGGGCAAGACGATAGTGGTTTCCTAAATTTCATAAACAAACAATGGATTTAAATGTATGAAACCAGTATAGAAGACGGTAAGATAACAAGACGCCTGTTTTCGAAGATAAAGAAATATAACCTCAAGAACTCGCTTGTCTGAAGCATAGCTCCATCGGCATTGATGGTAGCCCAACGCCCACTTTGGGGGCATGAAAACAGTTCCTGGCAATCAGTGTAATAATATATCAAATAGATAAAACAACCGAACTGCAGCAAAAAAATGTTATGGAGTTGAAAAGTGTAATTGAGATCTGTATTGTTAACTATATTTATGAGATCTAAAAGAAGAAAGATTAAACACAAACAAGGCTACAACAAAAGAGCACCACGGGCCCAAATAGCGTCACTGAACCTTCAAGAGACGATGTCTCCATCAGCAAGGCCACAATCGCGAAGGTAAATAAGATTAGTCAGGCTAATTGTTCACAATAATTCAAAAATCAGTATAGTCAGAAGCCTAACAAACTCAGCTATCGGTAAAATCCCACTCACTTGCCATTAAATTCACCTAGTTCTGCACAGTCACTAATTAAGTCATTTTCAACTAAATGTATTATACCTTCTTTGATAATCTAAATTGAACAATCAGTAGGTACAAGGAATCAAAATTATACCATCAATGTTTATTTTAGCTTTCTTGGTGACTAAAAGAGCAAAAGATGGCTGCGAATGAAATACAACTAAGAAAATATGAAGGTCAACTACATGATGCGAGAGAAAATGACTGCTCAATGAAATGACATGGAAATTACCAACTGCGTGAGATAAAGTGACAAGAACATCAGTTGGGGAAGCAAATGGGCCAAACGTGATAGCAGGATATGGCAATGCAGAAACAAATTTAATGGTTGACTGTTTCCGTAAATCAATCTGCTCAAAATAAAAGCAAAAAAAATTCAGTTACTACAAAGCAAACATTAACTATGTCCATCTTTGTTTTAAATTCTGAGTCTTAAAAGAAAGGGCGCGAAATAATGATCAGTCATCCCACCTCACAACGTCGTGTCGTATCAGCGAGCACACCCAATGCTTCCCCGTTTGGTAAAATGGCCAGAACCCACGGATGGGACTGGTATAGCGACGTTGTACTTGGCCCATATCCCCAAGCATCTGTGTTCCAAGTGAACACCTATGGCAAACAAAATGACTTACAAGAGTAACATACTTTAGTGCATACTGAAATAGTGAATGACAGGCAAGATGTGTCATACTCTTTTTCCTGTTCTCTCAAGTTGTCCACTGACTTCTCCGGTTCCGTAGAAAGTAGTACCAACAGGAAGCTGTAAGACGAAAACAAAATTAAGACCGAAGGCTTATATGACTCAAATCTATGCTAATCTGACTCGGGCACAATTGTCGAACTCAACATGACATTGAGTATTTGAGTGTTAGCACGACTATTTTGTGATCAAATTTTCATGTTTTGGCCTAAATTGAAGTGTTAATGGGCCGTATTGGGTCATGTCGGAATGTTGGAGCATCTGACACACATGCAGCAAAAGTGAAGTAACGAACTATCGTAGCCTAAGTAAGCAAGGAGAGAAACAAAAAGGATTTAGAACTAAATCAGTAGTTTTAGATGGTATTGAAATGTGTTTAGTAGCCTCCAAAATTGTTATCATCACAAGAGAAAGGCAGAAGAGAGTTGAAAAGTGAAAACCACTTGAATGTGTGTTATTTCTTTTCTTCACCAACCAAAGCAATCAAATCCGTCAAAATTAAATGTAAAATATTAATAGGTAAGCATGAAGTTCGTGAAGGAATGTGAACCTCAAACTGAACAATTTGCTGCCCTTGAGGGCACTCAAAAGTAGGGATAAATGATGGAACTTTCTCAATCATCAATGGAGTGTCCCTAACAGAAGGATTTACAAATGAAATGCTAGGAAAGGCTGAATTTTTGTCATCAGATGAGCAGTCAAATCGATAGACACCATCTTCCATGATTGGTTCATAAATCATAGTTCCTGAACAGACATCCTCGCCCACTCCTTTTAAATCAATGGATGCCATTCTACGCATGCGCCTTTTGCTTCTAATGCTCTTAATCCTGAAAACTAAGAGCAAATTTGTCAACTCAAGCATACCTCCGCTATCTCGTAATTTTCAACTTGGCATTTAGCCAGACCATCAACAAAGGTTTGGTCTATCAGTACCCACTGTTTTTACTGTCACGGAATTGAAAGCCTTAAAGCACAAGTGCTTATAGGTTGCTTAATAAAAGCATAATCTAACTTAGTCAAATGTATCATCTTAGTATCAAAACACTGCCTTGTTACATGCCAAACAACTCTAATTCTTGCATTATCTGAGAATCTTCGACCCCAAATTATCCACAACCCATCGATAATTCCCAATTTTTGATTTCGCTACACAATAAAACTTATAAACTAATACATATCACGAATTCTTGTTTCAGACCGCCACTACCGCCACTTTCGTCTGAAGCTTTCACAATGATACAACCAGTGTTACAGCTTATGATATTAGTGTTACAGCTTATGATAACTTGTTTTTCAATAGTGGTCACATTTGGATGTAAAATGGTTACAAAATCTCGTCTTAATACTTCAGACCAAAATGGCCCGACTAAAGCAAGACCAACTGTATCTTCACTCATTTGTATGAAAAGTTAGTTAGTATTCCCTCCGTGCCGGTCAATTGTTGTCCTATTACTTACTTTTTAGGGTAGTTCAGTCAATTGTTGTCATTTCTATATTTGGAAGGTATCTATGAGTAATCAATATCACTATTGTCCACTTGCCATCCACTAAGTAAAACCATAAATGGTACACCACCCTTTCCTTGGTCTTTCTGCCAAAATAAAGTAACAACAATTGACCGGACGGAGGGAGTACTTAATAACCCGTTTAAAAAATGTTGAGCTCAAATACATATTCAATTGAAAAGGCGGAAGTAATTATGAAGTGATCAACCTAATAAAGTCAAAAGACTGACATATTATACAATCAAAGATACTTAGTTCCGAAATCAAACCTTAAATATGGAGATGATGATGATGATAATACACGTGATAGATGATCAAGTTGATGGTGATGGTGGTGGTGGTGATGATGATGATGATGGAGTATGTGCGATGACAATGGAGGAGGAGGAGGAGGAGGAGAAACTGAAGCAGACAATGGAGTTGGTGGCACTGACAGTGACTTCATTTGTGTCACCCAATTTTGCTTATTTTATTCTTTTTATTTTAGTATTCTGTATTTTTTTTTTCTTTGCCGCGGTAAAATAAAGTATCTTACATAGTACAAACCCAACCCTCATAGTCAGATTTTATTATTACATAATTCGCATAAGAAAATAAACTAAGTAGTGGGTTGATGAGCATAGCAAGCTTCTTGAGTGGATGATCGGAACTGGCCAAATAGACGTCCATTTCTTTTCTCTTCCTAATTAGATGAGCTTCAGAGGAGTACCTACGACAAGACACACTTACGCCACGAAGACGTAGAAATTTTCTAAAGAAGGATCTACTTGAAAAACAAGTAGATAGAATGGGTCTTGGAGATTCATCCCCTTGGCTATAAATTTCTTTAGGATTGATCAAAAGAACCAGCATAACCCATATCAAAGGACATCCTAGGCCAATATTGTTCCAGTCCATAAATGCTACAAAGCATTGTCTAACGGGTGCAACCTGAGCGAGAAGCACACCTTTCATAGAAGCTTCATAAAAGCCATTATTCCTGCAAAAAATTACTCCTTGCTCCGAGCAAAGACCCGAACGAACAACCCAGCAATTAACCTCGTAATTTAAATTTATTTGAACAACCTTATAGTAGTTTATAATTAAAATTAAAAGAAAACAAATAAATTGACAATTAAGGTTGTTCAAATAAATAAGGTTGTTCTTTTAATTTTAATAGACGGTGGGTCATCATAAATAAGGTTGTTAAAAGAAAACAAATAAATTTATTTGAACCACCGTCTCCAACCCAACCAACGCCATTATCAAGTCCCTACTCGCCACTACCAGACACTTCTCGAAAATAAAATGACCCACCAATCCTGATCTCACTCCGAACAAAAAAGGACGAACTCAATCAACGCGACCAACACAACATTCCCAACTGACATCCAACCCATCTAAAGCAGACCACAAACCCCAAAAAATTAGACTCGCACATGCCAAGACTTTACATGCAAGACCAAATTTAACTACCAGCAACAATAACGAAACCGGAGACATAGACGGAGACACGAAAAAGGACCGATAGGTGAGGGAGGGGGCGAGGGGGATGGGGAGCACCTAATCGACTCAGACCCGTAACCGTAAAGAAGCTCCAAGACACAAGAGCAGATGAGCTATACACATCAATTAGACCCGACAACGACAGGTAGAAAGAGATCCATACCAGGTGTGGGGGTAGGGGCGAGGGGAAGGGGGAACACACCTGGAAACATGTAAAGACGGCAAGGCAAAACACATGATCGGAGGAGTCCACGAAAGATCAACCCACAACCCACAAAACCAACGAGTCCGACGATTGATTGAGATTCGCCAAAGAGGTGGAGTGAAATCAGGACGTAGGGGTTAAAACACGAGGGGAGAAGTACTTATTCGCCGGAGACAGGCCAAGAAAAAGCCCATCTCCGGCGAAGAGGTAGGGGGAGCAGGGTAGGAAGTGTGTGGATAGGGGAGGCGGCGGCGCAAGAGTAGGTTTAGGGTTTTAATTTATTTAGAGAGAGGGAGAGGATTTTGTTAGAGAGAGGGAGAGGTTAGTATAAGTTGTTTTAGAAACAACATTTCATTTTTCATTTCCATTTTTCAATTTCATTTTTCAAACCAAAACACTTAAAAAGTAGGAAAAGATGTAATTTAAGTATTTTATTGGTCAAAAAAATTATTTTTCTTTTTTTAAAGAATAATTATAACACATGACTAATAATAAGACAATTTTCTATATGTCCTTAATTCTTTTGACGTAAACTTAAACGACTTATACTCCCTTCTATTCACAATTATCTTCCCTATTTCCAAAAACGGTTATTCATGTTATCTTCCATATTTCCCTATTTGAGATATTTTGTGTGTTCCAAATTTAATTCATATTCATTCCCTTAATCCTTGTGCCAATATAAAAGGGGAAGATCAATATGAATTGGCGGGAGTATTATAGAATGGAAGGAGTGTTTATCTATACCTTATTTACTTTGTGTCATACATTAACGGATGAATAGTAAATTAACTAGACTTCTTCATCATTCACACAATATTTCAAATTTATCGAGGAGAGCATTGTTCTCAAGATATTTCCCCTCACTAGCACTTAATAGAGTGTCACTAGTTATATTTAAAAATTAGTGTCACTTTATTCTTATTATTTGGCATTGTTTGGAATTACAATCATCCCTAATATTAATTTATCATATGATAAAAAAATAATGATAATACAATTTGCATAACTACAAAACAACATGATATCAATTACAGTTCTTCATCATCTATTTTTACAACAATAATAATCAATAGGTAACTTTTGTACAAAATCAACTTGCTAGTTAGCCTAACTTGTAGTTAAATATGGCTAATCATAAATAAAACTTTAGAGTTCCTTAATTTGCAAAAAAAAAATAAAAAAATAAAGTTAGCTACTTGACATCCACCATATAATCAAGACTCAAATTAAAAAGGAAAACCTACCAAAAAGACTTAAGAGAGCCCTAATTTGCCATGCAAATACAATCAACTATCGATCCATATCCTAGTATATTGATGTAATTTTTTTTTTAATTATAGATATCATGGGTTTTACAACTAACAAAGGTAAAGATTGTTTATATCGGGATAAAGCTTCTAATTTAGATGGGTTCTTTTTTAAGTGAATCACATATTTTAAGTCAGGATATACCTGTTATAAGTTGATAAATTTATAAATTTGTAAATTCATACGTTATCTCTATGATGATCCTGTTATAAAAATAGATAGATAATTAATTGCATTTTCATTTTCAAATAATATCATCTCGAATTAAATCAATTTTAAATTAAGTAGAATTCCAATTAGATTTAAGTTGCATTGAGGTATATACTTGACCCTCAATAGCTTATACAAAAGTTTGGAAAGACTTATGTCTTTAATAAATACCCTGCATAATCGCTTATAGATTAGTCAAGAGGCTGTAGTGTTAGATGCATTGTATTCTTTCCGATGTTAGTTTACTAACTTTTTTTTTTTGAAACCCAAAGGTGAGTTAATTCATTTCCTCAAAATCAGAGATAACACTGTTATGGATAACTTAACTAAGAATGATGAGAGAGAAAGTTAGAGGGAGAAAGTCTCTAATTTTCTAGGGTTCTTGGATTTTGTGCAATGGCAAAAACTAATAATGCTAATCATTCCTTACCAATTTCTAGTAATAATAACAGATCATTAAATAATAAGAATAATAGTAGTATTTGTAATAAATCCAACCAAAATGTTTCTAGTAACAATAAAAATGAAAAAAGAGCAGTTCGTGTTGACAACATCGAAGAGAAAATTGCATATGTTCACGCTGAAATAGATGATGTTCTGAAAGATGGGGTTCATGATGAGGAGGATGATCAGAATGCTCAGAATGAGTGTAGGGTGGCCTCTAGTAGAGGTAAACGGGGGAAGGCGGTGGCTTCTTCTCCGGTTTTGGACACAATTGCTGAAGGTGGGCCATTAACAAAGGAACAGGGAAACCGCATATGAAGATTTCAATGGAGGATATTCAAGATGAAATAGCTTATTGGAAACATGCGATTTATGGATATGTCATGGGGGCCAACCCGCCTCGAGAGGTTCTTGAGGGCTTTCTGAGGCGGATTTGGGCGGCTTATGAGATTTCTAAGGTATCGTTTCTTCCCAACGGCCTGTTTGTGGTAAGGTTTGCTAATACTGAGCATCATAAACTGGTCCTGGAGAATGGTATGTTCACGTTTGATGGTAAACCAATGGTTATTAAACCTTGGGATTCTTCCATTAAAATATCTAAAGTATCTATTAAGAAAGTGCCAATATGGATCAAATTAGTTGGCCTGGACTTGAAATTTTGGGGGATTAAATGTTTGGAGAAATTGGCAGGTTTGATTGGAAGATTTATACGTATTGATGATGCCACTCTAAATAAAACTCTTTTGGGTTTTGCGAAGATTATGGTCGAGGTGGAATTAGATCAGTAGTTCCCTCAGAATATTGAATTTGATGATGAAATGGGTGTTGAGGTTAAGGTTGTTATTGAGTATGATTGGCTTCCTATTAGCTGTCAGCAATGTTGTGGGATTGGGCATTCTACTGAGATGTGTCGAAGGAAACTAGGGACTAAGCCTCCTGTGAGGAAAGTACAACTTCCTAGACAGGTTTGGAAACCAAAGGTGATTGGTAATAGTGTGTTTGATACTAAAGAATTTCCTAGTCTTCCTGCAAGTAAGGTAATGAGGAGTTCTGGCTTGGTTACACCTGCAGTTTCCCCTAATGTTGGACTTAATTCAGCTTTTACTCCTGCTAGAGTAATTACTAAATTGATGAGGCATGATTCTAGATTAGTAGGGGGTCAGGATAAGGAGTTTTCTGTGAATTTTAATGATGCTCTGGCTGTGGTAAATGACTGTGTTGAACTGGTTGATAAAGGAGGAGGTGGGGACTCCCCCTCTCCTAATGATTAGGTTTGGAGCATGGAATATTAGGGGTTTAAACAGTCCAACAAAACAGAAAGAAGTTAGTTGGTTTCTACATCAGAATGATGTGGATCTGTTTGGGCTCCTTGAGACTAAGGTGAAACTTAGGTCTCTAAATGGTATTGCTAATAATGTTTGTCAGAGTTTCAGCTTTGTTACTAATAATTCTGCTCATGATGGTGGAAGAATTTGGTTAATATGGAAGGATTCTAGAATTGAGCTTGAGGCCCTAGAGATTGATGCTCAGTTTATTCATGCCAAAATTAAGGACAGATTTTATGATATGAAGTTTTTTGCTACTTTTGTGTATGGTTTTAATAAAGTTGAGGAGAGGGTACCTCTTTGGTGTGCCTTAAGGAGATTCTATACTCTTGAGCCTTGGATAGTGCTGGGGGATTTTAATAATGTGATGTATGCTAATGAGAGATTGGGAAAGATGGTAAAGGATGAGGAGATGCTAGCTGCCTTTTCAATCAGTGGTACATTATTGTGAGTTCTCTGATATTAAATCAACTGGAGCTTTCTTTACTTGGAACAATAAACAACCTAGTGAGACTAGGATTTTTAGCCGGATTGATAGAGTTCTAGTTAATGGAGGATGGTTGAATATGTGACTTGATTGGTTTGCTCATTACCTCCCTGAAGGATACTTTGATCATTGTCCTTGTATTGTCTCTTGTGGGGTGAATGCTGGTTGATGATCATTATTTATATACATATTATGCTTCCCTTAGACACATATAACTCGTTTTACCGTCTTTCCTTGCTTATTTCTATGCTATTTTAGCTAGAATATCGTTTCTGCCGCTTCTGTTATGTTTTAATGCAGATTGGATGCATTTGGAGCTTTTTGAGTAGATATGAAGCATGGTGGAGTCGGATCGTGGAAGGTTAGGCACGGGAATCGAGAAAGAAAGAGAAGAAATGAAGAAACGAGCCTAAATGGAGTATGCTCGACCGAGCAGGAGGCCTTGCTCGATCGAGTCGCACTATTGTCTTGCTCGATCGAGCAGAAGTCCCTTGCTCGATCGAGCAACCTAGCTTTTCGGCGGCTTTTCATATTTTCCTAAACTTTAACCTAACTAATTAGATTTTTGTTATAAATAGAAAGCTCGTCTTTCATAATTAGGTGTGCTTTCTTATGCTTTTCATGCTTTAAAATTAGAAAACCTAATTTAGCTTTCTTGCCTCTGAATTTTATTCATCAAAGACGATTATCTTTAGTTCAACTTGTAATCGGTATTCTTTAATCTTTCTTCGTTATTCAAATTAGTTACCTTCTAGTTCTTTAATTATTCTTTGTCAATCATTTCATTGTTGTTAATCATGTTATCTTTATTTATTATTGTCGTTATTAATATCGTTATGAGTAGCTAAATTCCTTTGTAGGGTTGAAAGGGGATCTAGGATTGTTAGAAGGGGTAGACTAATTAATTGAATTGCAATTGCATGGTTATCGTTTGATTGTCGTTTTAATTCAAGTTGTTTGATTACTGGCAAGGATTAATTAACTAGTCTCGTGAATTAGGATTAACACCGACCGGGTTAAGACTAAGATAGGCTACGATAATTGAATAGAACTCGTTTAATGATAGCGATCGCATGTTAAATTGTAGATCTAAAGGGTATAATTGAATCGACCGATCTTGTGACCTTAGATAACTTTATTGCTTGATAGTTAATTTCATCCTTACCCCTAAACAATAATCCTAGTGAACATGAGACCATAGACTTTTAATCCTATTGTTTTCAATCGTTATTTGTTATCGTTTGCTTTTATTGTTATTGTTATTATTTGCTTTTTATTGCTTGCTATTAGTTTAGAAATCAATCTCAAAACCCAGAAATTGTTACTATAGAGACAAACTTAGTTTAACAGATTAGAATACTACCGCCTCCCTGTGGATTCGATACCTTACTTACCGCTGACTATTAGTTAGTAGTGATTTAGGTTTACTTTGATTAAGGTGACGCGACTTTACCCTTATCAAATTTGGCGCCGTTGCCGGGGAGGCAACCGTTTTCTGTTTGTTTCTACTTAGTTTGTCTTTCTTCGTCTCAGGGAACCTAAGTTCCTTGAGACAGTTCTCATCCTTTTCTTTAGTTTTCGTTTATGCCCAGGTGTTCTAGGTCCGATCTCGTACCCTACGATTCTGAACCAGAGAACACTCTCCGAGCTAGACGAAACTTTTGGAAGGAAATTCAAGAAGCGAAAGACTTGAGTACGCTTCAAACAGTTTACGTCGAATTCGTCGCAGAAAAAACGTCCTTAGAATGGGATACACATATTTCTGCACCCACTACAACCATGCCTACTCTAGCCAGCCATTCGGAGCCTACCGTTGCATCTATTCCCAAGGGATTTCAACTCCCTACTACGGGTAATAGTACTTTTGAGATTCGTCCATCTTATATCTCTTTGGTGGAGCGAAACATGTTTGGAGGAAGCCCTACTGAGGATCCTGCTAAGCATATGGAGAAATTCACTAACTATTGTTGCTCTATCCCTTTAACGGGTGGGGTCACGCAAGATCAGATTAAGTTGGTGTTGTTTCCCTTTTTACTACGAGACGGGGCAGAAGATTGGTTGAGTGAGTTAGATATGGCTGCACTTGGCATCACCGATTGGAATTCTTTGGCTCTTGCATTCTACAAAAGATATTTTCCGCCACAGAAAATCAATGTCATTCGAAGTCAAATCACAAGTTTCAAACAAGGTCCCAATGAGAAATTTAATGAGGCATGGGTTCGCTTCAAAAAGCTTGTCAAGTCTGTTCCACATCATGGTTTTGATACTTGGTTCCTATGCAACCAGTTTTATAATGGGTTATATGATGATCAGAGAACATTGCTAGATTCTGCTGCTAATGGGAGATTCCAAAATAATACTACTGATGCCAATGCTTGGAAGTTAATTGATGAGATGACTACTCACACTGCTGAGTATGGTAATCCTAGGGGTAATGTGAGGAGAGGAGGTTCGGATAATGCAGTTGCAGCTCAGTTGGAGGCATTAACTGCCAAAATTGCCGAGTTACAAACTTCAAAGTCCTTGGAAAATAAACAAACGGTTCATGCGATGGTTCAACAAGAGCCAACCTGTGAAAGATGTGGTACTCTGGGGCATAATGCAGTGGAATGTATGAGTACGGTTGAGCAAGTCCTTGCCTTTCAATCTTTTAAGCAAGGTACACCTTACTCCAACTTTTACAATGAAAGGACGAAAGAGAATCCAAATTTCTCTTACCGAAGTCAGAATGTTCTCAATCCTACCCCACCGCCACCTCAGCAACAAGGTTCCTCTTATGTGATTCCTCAGAATCGCAATTTCCAAGGTAACTATAAACGTTCCAATCAAGGTGGCCAAAACTTTCAACAAGCACCACCTCAACCACCTCCAAGTAATGATATGGCGGAACTAAAAGCCATGTTGCAGCAAAGTCTTATGATACAACAAAAGCAAGATGCTCAGATCTCACAACTGATAGCTCATAACAAGATGGTTGACACTCAAATTGCCCAATTGGCAATTCAAAATCCACATAAACAACCGGGTAATCTTCCTCCTCAAGGATACCCTCCACATGAACAAGCCAATGCTATCACCTTGAGGAGTAGAACCCATTACAAAGGCCCTGAAATGATAGGGGATGAAACCAATGAAAGCTTGGAAGTTGTTGATCAAAGTTCGAAAAACAGCGAAAAAGGGGCTGAAAATAAGGTTGCTCGATCGAGCAACCCTTGAAAAAGTCGAAAATTCTGCTCGAAAAGTTCTTGAAAGTTACTGTTCTGAAAAACTCGATCGAGCACCCTCATTGCTCGATCGAGCAACCCCTGATCAGGATGATAACACTTCTAAATCATCTTCCAAAGCCAAAGAAGCCGAGCCAATTGTCATTGCACTTCCCTTTCCGCACCGCCAACATAAATCCAAGCTTGATAAACAGTTTGGGAGGTTTATGGAAGTGGTCAAGAATTTACAAGTGAGTGTACATTTTACTGAGTTGATTACTCAAGTGCCGGCTTATGCAAAGTTTATGAAGGACATCTTGACAAGGAAGTGATCCTTTAATGAAGTGGAGACGGTTGCATTTACTGAGGAATGCAGTGCTGTGTTGCAATCCAGATCACCACCTAAGCTCAAGGATCCAGGGAGTTTTTCTATTCCTTGTAATATAAGTTGCTTAGCTATAGATAAAGCTCTTTGTGATTTAGGGGCTAGTGTTAGTGTTATGCCATTTTCTATATGCAAAAAGTTAAATATGGGTCAACTTACTGTTACAACCATGACCTTACAAATGGCCGACCGTTCTATTAAACACCCTTTGGGGATTTTAGAAGACGTACCGGTTAGAGTAGGGAAGTTTTTCATACCAGTTGACTTTGTTGTCTTAGATATGGCTGAGGACACCCAAATTCCTATCATCTTGGGACGACCATTCCTCCATACTGCGGGGGCGGTTATACATGTTAAGAATGGGAGACTTACACTAACAGTGGGGGATGACACAATCACTTTCAATTTAGATAATGCAATGAAACACCCCATGCTAGAAGAGACATGTCATAGAGTCGATATTGTTGATATAACTATTGATGACTGTCTTTCTTTATGTTTGAATAGGGATCCTCTGGAGATCGCCTTAATTTCCAGCACTGCTGAAGCTGGAAGCTCACGGAGTGAAGAAGTAGTTGCAATGGAAAAACTGTTGACAGGAGAGGACTGCAAGTTACAGAAGGTTTATAGCTTAGGTAACCCCCCAAAGGTTACCGAGGTAAAGAAACCTGAAATTAAACCCCTCCCCTCTCATCTTAAGTATGTTTTCCTTGATTCTCATGAGATGAATCCTGTAATTGTCAGTGCTAGCCTATCTGAAAGCCAACTTACTGATTTGTTGGTGGTTTTACAAAGACATAAAAAGGCTATAGGTTATAGCATTGACGATTTACAAGGTATTAGTCCTGACTTTTGTATGCACCGTATCCACTTAGAAGAAGATCATAAACCTTGTAGGCAGGGTCAGCGTCGTTTGAATCCCACTATGCAAGAGGTAGTTAGAAAAGAGGTGCAGAAATTGTTAGATGCATGAATCATATATGCTATTTTTGATTCAAAGTGGGTCAGTCCTGTTCAGGTAGTCCCTAAGAAGGGAGGGACTACGGTCGTCACTAATGAGAAAAACGAGCTCATATCTACTAGACTAGTGACAGGGTGGAGGATGTGTATTGATTATAGGAGGCTAAATGTAGCCACTAGGAAAGACCACTTCCCTCTTCCCTACATTGACCAAATGTTAGAGCGTCTAGCGTGTCATAAATATTTTTGTTATCTAGACGGCTACTCGGGATTTTTTCAGATCCCCATTCATCCTGACGATCAGGAAAAGACTACCTTCACATGCTCTTATGGCGTCTTTGCTTACCGAAGAATGCCTTTTGGGTTATGTAATGCCCATGCCACCTTTCAACGTTGTATGATGGCTATATTTTCTGATTATATCGAGTTTATTATGGAGGTCTTTATGGATGACTTCAGTGTTTATGGGACCGATTTTGATAGTTGTTTAGCTAATCTGACTAAAGTCTTACAACGTTGTGAGAAGAATAATCTTGTGTTAAACTGGGAGAAGTGCCACTTCATGGTAACTGAAGGGGTGGTACTTGGTCATTTGGTGTTTGGACGAGGCATCCAAGTGGATAAAGTTAAAGTGGAAGTGGTTGAGCAATTACCATACCCGGTGAATGTTAAAAGTGTTAGAAGTTTCCTTGGTCATGCGGGGTTCTATCGCCGTTTTATTAAGGATTTTTTAAAGATTGCTCAACCAATGACTAAGCTTCTCCATAAGGATGCCCTGTTTGTCTTTAGTGATGAGTGTGTTAAGTCTTTTGACAGGATTAAACAAGCTCTAATCTCAGCTCCTATTATCCAGTCTCCTGATTGGACATTGCCGTTTGAGATAATGTGTGATGCCAGTGACTATGCAGTTGGGGCTGTTTTGGGGCAAATGAAGGATAAGGTGCTACATGCAGTTTACTATGCCAGTAAGACGTTGGATGATGCGCAAGTTAACTATGCTACCACTCAAAAGGAGTTACTTGCAGTTGTCTTTGCCTTAGATAAGTTTAGAGCCTATCTTGTGGGTTCTAAGGTGATAGTCTACACTGACCATGCAGCACTGAAGTACTTGTTGGCTAAGAAGGAAGCCAAACCTCGGCTTATTCGTTGGATCTTGTTGCTACAAGAATTTGATTTGGAGATCCGGGATAAGTCAGGTGCTGAGAATGTGGTTGCTGACCATTTGTCTCGTTTAAGGTTCGAAGGGGGAGATTCCATCCCCATTGATGATTCGTTTGCTGATGATCATCTCCTTGCCATCACCATGGAGACTCCATGGTTTGCCGATTATGCCAACTTTTTGGTTGGGGGAATTATGCCTCCGGATCAATCCTATCAGCAAAAGAAGAGGTTTCAACACGATGTCAAGAGGTATTTTTGGGATGATCCTTATCTATTCCGGGAATGTGCCGACGGCATTTATAGACGATCTATTCCAGAGGGTGAGGTACATGCCATCCTTTCTCATTGTCACTCTTCTTCATATGGCGGTCATCATGGTGCCTCAAGGACGTTTGCTAAGGTTATGCAATCGAGTTTTATTGGCCGACTATTCTCAAGGATGCTACTACATTTGTCCGTTCTTGTGACGCATGTCAAATGACGGGTAACATTTCGCAAAGCCATGAGATGCCTCAAACGGGTATTTTGGAAGTTGAGATATTCGATGTTTGGGGTATTGACTACCAAGGGTCATTCCCATCTTCCCATGGTAACCAATATATTCTAGTAGCAGTTGATTATGTCTCCAAATGGGTGGAAGCCATTGCCACTCCCACTTGTGATGCCAAAGCAGTTATTAAGCTGTTTCAGAAGATCATTTTCCCACGATTTGGGGTTCCTCGTGCTCTCATTAGCGATGGAGGAAAGCATTTCAATGAACGCCATCTTAACTCTTTATTGAAGAAATATGGCGTTACACATCGTCGGGGGTTAAGTTATCATCCGCAGACAAGTGGTCAGGTAGAGGTTTCTAATAGGGAGATTAAGTCTATCCTTGAGAAAGTTGTGAGTAAATCCAGGAAGGATTGGAGTCGTAAGCTCGATGACACCTTATGGGCTTATAGAACTGCTTTTAAGACTCCAATCGGTGCTTCTCCATACCAGTTAGTCTATGACAAGGCGTGCCATTTACCGGTAGAACTTGAGCATAGGGCTATGTGGGCCATAAAAGAGCTTAATATGGATCCCTCACTGGCGGGTGAGAAACAACTTATGCAATTGAACGAGCTCGATGAGTTTCGATTGCATGTCTATGATAGTGCTCGGGTTTATAAAGAGAAGACCAAGAAATGGCATGACAAGCATATTCTGCAGCGGGAATTTAAAATTGGTGATAAAGTATTATTATTTAAGTCTCGTTTGCGTTTGTTTCCAGGTAAACTCAAGTCCAGATGGTCGGGACCATTCACAGTTACCAAGGTGAACAAGTTTGGGTCGGTTACGCTACAAACCGACAAGGGTGAAGTTTTCAAAGTCAATGGTCAACGCTTGAAGATCTATTATGATGGAGCATTTATTGGAGTGATAAAGGTCGTCGACCTTTTCACTCTTGATAAATCCCCATGATTTTGAGGTAACACGGTCGTGCGGGACCGATATAAACCAGCGCTACCCGGGAGGCAACCCGACATTTACTTGTATTTCATTTGTAAATTTTATTTCGATTAGCTTAGTTATTAATGTTATAGTTTAATTAGATTTAGTTTGGATAGTTAATATAGTTGTGCTTTATTGAGTGCGGTGAGGGAGCGATCTAACAATTTTATTGAGTATTTGCAGCTAATACAATCGGAAGTCGCTTTAATAATTAAGAACGAAAAGAAAAAAAAGGAGAAAAGAAAAGCAAACGAGGAAAACAAGGATTTTCTAGGTTGCTCGATCGAGCAAACCTGGCGCTCGATCGAGTTTTATGTTCACACCATATATCAGCCAATCAAACAAAGTCGAAAATCTACAATTTTTGGGTTGGTCGATCGAGTCGCCCGATTCAGACCGGCCCCGAGGTGCCTTCAGCAGGTTTTCCCCAATTTATATTTCATTCTTCTTCAATTTTCGGCTCCTCTTTCTTCTCCCTCACCTTTATTCCCTTATAACACTCACTCAAACTCATTCAAATCATCAATTCATCATCAAGCTAGCATCAACAATCATTATTCTACTTGTTTTAAGTGCAATTTGTGAAGAAATTGGTGTGTTTGTTCCCTTATCTTGCCCAAAACGTGATTTAGGGTTTGCTTCTTATTTCTTCAATTTTGTGCTTCTAATTCATTGTTTGTTGCTTTCTTACTTTGTTCTTTAGTAATTAATCACTATTACATTGCTAATTGCTCCGTCTTTCTTGCGTTTTAGACTCAAAATTTGATTTTTTTTTCGAATTAGGGTTTGCTAAATCCGTCTTTTGAGCATATAGTTGTGTTTGTGTGTTTTCTCTACTTCAATTAGCCATGTCTAGACAAGTAGGACCTAGCAAGCATCGTAGAGAACCCCATCTTGTTCGACAACCTGAAATAGACGCGATTCCGAGTAACCCCACTTACCCTTGGATCGTTTTTAGCACGCAGGAGCAACATGACCGCTTTGCTATGCTCATGGGTCGTCCTATGGACCCTACTCGCTGTGTGTGCCCCACCGTTCTTCGTGCCCTCGGTTTTGGTAATGCTATATTCAATATGTTTGACCAAATTGGGTTTGGTGGGCTATATTCCCTTAACGAGCTTTCATATCGACCTTTGACACTAGAATTTTTTAGTTCCTATGATTGGGACGAGCTCAATAAACGTGTGTCTTTTATGTTGCTAAATAGGGATTTTGTGTTGTCGTATGATGAATTGGCTAACCATTTGGGTCTTTCTCTTGGTGACGATAATGCTTTTGTTGCTATTCCTTCCGGCTTTCAAGCCGTTGATTATTTTACTCTTTTTACTGGTCTTCCTGATGCACGTGTTAATGCTATGGCGGTAAATGATGTGCAACATCCTTGTTTGAGGTTGTTTTTGCGTTTCTTTAGCCTCCTTTTGTTTGCTAGGAAGGACCTCAGTAAGTTAAATTCTCATGAGGTTTTATTACTTGCATATTCCCTCAACCCCAAGCATGAGAATGATTTTTATTTACTCCCGGCTGGTTTGGTGTGCTATGCTTTCTGGAGGGTCAATTCCCCTACCCAGCATTCTTTAGATTGTGGTGCCTTAGTCACTAGGTTGGCTAGGCGACTTACTGGGTTTGGGGGAGACCGTAGATACACACCAATGACCCCAATTCATGCCCCTAGAGTAGATGAGGAGTACTTACGCAACACACTTTGCTGGATTAATACGTTAGGAAACGCTAGATTTCAGTGGCGAGTACGAGGGTCCCAGTGGATTGCTCTTCCCGACAGGGATAACCATCTACCTTCTACGGAGCAGTTACCCACCCATGATCCTGAGACTGGACCTACCCCTCCCCCTCGCTCTTATGTGGTTCCACCTGAGATTGTTTTTACTTTGGCCGAGAACCGTCGACCTCGTCGGCGGATCACCCCATGTTTTTCTGCTCAGACTACCACTACCCCGGCTCCACACTCTACACCCACCCCAGCTCCTTACCCTCACCCTCCACCTGCTTATACATATGATCCGGCTTTGGAGAGGGAGATTAGGATTCACCAAGGCATTAACAATGACTTGGTGATGAGAGGACTTTGGGAGAACCTTATGCGGACGGATCTGAATGCTACTGTTGGTTGGACTTCGCCGAGCTACTACCGAGGTCTGGGTGACGAGACTGGTGTGTTCCACAATTATGTGGTGACTCCTCAGCAGTTTTCCCAGGAGTTTAGTCACGATTATGGTTGTCTGGGTCGTTCTTGGTATGTTACTCATATCCGACCGGATGCTCCAGTTGGTGGGTTTGGTGAGCCATTTCGGGCCTCTTCTTCTGGTGCTGCTCATAGGGGTGATGATGATGATGATGATGATGGCGACCAGGAGCAGTAGTGACAGCTGGTCACTACACCCCCTTTTTGCAGCTGGTTTGGGGGAGGCTATGTCTATAAGCTGGTATTATCTATCCTTGTACTTTCTTTTATTGTATTTTCTTTTGATTATTTCCCCTTTCCTCTTTGTTAGTTGTGTCCTTTAGGTTGCTGTTGTTGGTTGATATGTGATTGCTGTGCTGTTAGCGTCACACTGAGGACACTGTGACATTTAGGTTTGGGGGAGAGTCTTTATTTATGTTGTGTGTTTATTTCTGTTGTGTGAAAGAAAAAAAAAATCCATAAAAATTGAAAAATTTACAAAATCCAAAAACATGTTTTTTTTATTTTATTAGGTCGAGTCTTGGTGAATTGAATAACAATGATGATAATTTGCATTGTTTCTGCATTTGAATCCCAAATAAGTTGTCCATGTACATTGTTTTGACTTGCTATTTTTGAAAACAAAGCTCATAGACAAGTCTTGACCGTTTTTGACATACCTTATGCTAATTAGATTTGGCCAATTTTTGTTGGTAAACCACTTAAAATTCTGAGGTCTATAGAGCTTCCTAGGCCAGGAACATCAATAAACTGGTCTCATTGTTTTTAGGCTTGAGTGTGGTACTCCTTGTGGAATATGTAACATCAAATTGCATAAGTGTGACATTCGTTTCTTGATACTATACGCGTTCGTTTGATAAGTGCATGAGGAAAGGTGGTTCTTTTTGTTCAAATAAGCCTCACATAGCCAAAAAGACTTGATTTTATACCCTTATTATTGAGTTCTCTATGTTTAGCCCATTTGAGCCTTTGTAGCCTGTTTCATAACCTATCTAATAGCTACATTCCTAGAACTTGCCTACCTTATCGGGACAGTCGCAGTTTCATGTTTTTCTTATCTACTTGTCTACTATGGTTGGGTTGAGATTTCAAAAAAAGAATATCAAATGGGTGTAGCAAGTATGTTGGCAATTGTGTCATTTATTCCCTTTGTTGAGAAAATGTTGTGAAGCAAAAGAAGAAGAAAAAAAAAAGATTTGAAAAGGAAAAAAGAGCAAAAGAAAAGATATGAAAAAAAAAAATGAAAGAAGAAAAAAAAAGGAAAAAAATATGTTGCTTCATTGTATTGTTCAAGGGATAATGAAAGGCATTATACTAGAGTCTAATGCATTGTTCAGAGAGCAATATCGATATCTCTCTTGTGTTGTCAAGTTTAAGATGATTTCTCTAGTCGGTGTTGGTTTGTGCTAGTCTTGTAGATTTGTTTTGGTAAGTGTCGCTGCGACTATCGGTCTTAGCCCCACATTTTCATACGTGCCTTGGCACAATCCACTTCTATACCTTCACCCATTAGCCTCCCTTGTTGTCCTGATTCATGTGCTTTTTAGCGAATGCGTATTAGTTGGGCTGGGGAAATTATTATCACATTAGAATGCATGCATGTTTCATAAGTTGAGTGAGTGTTTCTATTTCTTTCTATCTTCACAAAACTCACCTTTACATAAACTTATGAGTGCTTGAGTGAATCCGTGAGAATTTGACAAATTGAGCCTTGCAAGATTGAAAGGTATTTGGTTTTTGTCTATATTACGGTATCATGTAAAATCTTGGAATATGAGCTGCGTTTTATACTTTCCCGTGCCTTTGAATTTGTTTTATTGGTACAACTTGGTCATTACTTTGTTATAGATATGGATAGCTTGGGATTTATATGTGCATTAACATTAGCTTTGAGTTTTTCATTCACCATTTGTATGTTTGTCTTTGTATAGTGTTGAGTTCTTTGCTTAGGGACAAGCAAAGGATTGGTTTGGGGGAGTTTGATGATCATTATTTATATACATATTTTATGCTTCCCTTAGACACATATAACTCGTTTTACCGTCTTTCCTTGCTTATTTCTATGCTATTTTAGCTAGAATATCGTTTCTGCCGCTTCTGTTATGTTTTAATGCAGATTGGATGCATCTGGAGCTTTTTGAGTAGATATGAAGCATGGCGGAGTCGGATCGTGGAAGGTTAGGCACGGGAATCGAGAAAGAAAGAGAAGAAATGAAGAAAAGTGAAGAAACGAGCCTAAATGGAGTATGCTCGACCGAACAGGAGGCCTTGCTCGATCGAGTCGCACTATTGTCTTGCTCGATCGAGCAGAAGTCCCTTGCTCGATCGAGCAACCTAGCTTTTCGGCGGCTTTTCATATTTTCCTAAACTTTAACCTAATTAATTAGATTTTTGTTATAAATAGAAAGCTCGTCTTTCATAATTAGGTGTGCTTTCTTATGCTTTTCATGCTTTAAAATTAGAAAACCTAATTTAGCTTTCTTGCCTCTGGATTTTATTCATCAAAGATGATTGTCTTTAGTTCAACTTGTAATCGGTATTCTTTAATCTTTCTTCGTTATTCAAATTAGTTACCTTCTAATTCTTTAATTATTCTTTGTCAATCCTTTCATTGTTGTTAATCATGTTTGCTTTATTTATTATTGTCTTTATTAATATCGTTATGAGTAGCTAAATTCCTTTCTAGGGTTGAAAGGGGATCTAGGATTGTTAGAAGGGGTAGACTAATTAATTGAATTGCAATTGCATGGTTATCGTTTGATTATCGTTTTAATTCTAGTTGTTTGATTACTGGCCAGGACTAATTAACTAGTCTCGCGAATTAGGATTAACACCGACCGGGTTAAGACTAAGATAGGCTACGATAATTGAATAGAACTCGTTTAATGATAGCGATCGCATGTTAAATTGTAGATCTAAAGGGTATAATTGAATCGACCGATCTTGTGACCTTAGATAACTTTATTGCTTGATAGTTAATTTCATCCTTACCCTTGAACAATAATCCTAGTGAACCTGAGACCCTAGACTTTTAATCCTATTGTTTTCAATCGTTATTTGTTATCGTTTGCTTTTATTGTTATTGTTATTATTTGCTTTTTATTGCTTGCTATTAGTTTAGAAACCAATCTCAAAACCCAGAAATTGTTACTATAGAGACAAACTTAGTTTAACAGATTAGAATACTACCGTCTCCCTGTGGATTCGATACCTTACTTACCGCTGACTATTAGTTAGTAGTGATTTAGGTTTACTTTGATTAAGGTGACGCGACTTTACCCTTATCACTGGTAGACTTAGTAAGTTTTTAAATTTTTCAATATGTGGACTAAGGCTGATGGCTATCATGACATGATTAAAAGGGTTTGGCATGATAATGTTTTGGGGACTGCTATGTTTAAGGTTGTTAAAAAACTTAAGTTGTTGAAACCTCAGTTAAAACAGCTTAAAAGGGAACTCTTCTCTGACATTGAAAGAAACTCTGAGGTTGCTCTTAAATTGCTTATTGTTACTCAGATTCAACTTCAACTGGATATTAATAATCATGATTTGATGGATAAGGAGAGGCAGATTAGGGAGTCTTATGGTCTGCTGGCTGGAGCTCGTGATGAATTCCTTAGACAGAAGGCTAAGGCTGGTTGGGCTAAAGAAGGTGATTCAAACACTATTATGTTTCATCAGGCTATTAGACAGAGACAAGTGCATAATAAAGTTGTGTCCATTAAGAATAGTTTAGGAGATGAGTGTCATACCCCTGACTCTATTATGCAAGCTTTTGTGGAGTTTTATCAGAATCTTCTTGGGCAGCATGGAGACATTGCTGAGTTTTACAGAAGTGTAGTTATCCAAGGGAAGGTGGTGAATGAGAATGACTGGGATTTTATGTGTAGGAGTCCCACAATGGAGGACATTAAGGAGGCAGTTTTTTCTATTCCTAATGAGAAGAGTCCTGGGCCTGATGGGTTCACTAGTGGCTTCTTTAAGGCTTCCTGGGAGTATATCAAGGAGGATATCTGTAGTGCTGTGATAGAGTTTTTCAGGAATGGTCAGTTGCTAAGGCAAGTGAATTGTACTAATCTTGTTCTGATTCCTAAAGTGGATAATCCAAGCTATGTCTCTGAGTTCAGACCTATTGCTTGTTGTAATACTATTTATAAAGTCATCTCTAAGCTTTTGTGTGAAAGAATGAGTGCCAGTCTTGCTATGATTATAGATCCTGCACAATCTGCCTTTATCAAAGGAAGAAGTATTATGGGTAACATTTTAATTAGTCAAGACTTGGTCAGGATGTATAAGAGGAGGAATGCTTCACCTAGGTGTTTGATGAAGATTGATCTTAGGAAAGCTTATGATTCTGTGGAATGGGCATTCCTTGAAAAGATGATGCAAGCTCTTAATTTTCCTACTGGTTTGATTAAACTGGTAATGCAATGTGTTAGCACACCTAGCTACTCTATTGTTCTTAATGGGCAATCTCATGGATTATTTAAAGGAGCTAGGGGGCTGAGACAGGGAGATCCTATGTCTCCATTGTTATTCACTATTTGTATGGAGTACTTGAGCAGGTTACTTCATATTACTACTGATATTCCTGGTTTCCATTTCCATCCTTTTTGCAAAGAAATTAAGTTGACACATCTTATGTTTGCTGATGACTTGCTTCTGTTTTGCAAAGGGGATGTTAAATCTGTCTTTATTATCATGGATACTTTTAAGAGATTCACTAGTGCCTCTGGTCTTAGTATTAATTCTGATAAATCTGATATTTATTGTAATGGTGTTGATCCTGTTGTGTTACAAAGGCTGTTACAAGGTACTGGTTTCAAGCAAGGTGAATTGCCTTTTAAATATCCGGGAGTGAAAATCTCCCATAAAAGACTGTCTAAGACTGACTGCAATATCCTTGTAAACACATTGATTAGAAGAATAAGAGGGTGGAATAGTAGAAGAATTTCTTATTCTGGGAGACTGATTTTGGTGAAGGCTGTTTTGGCAACAATTCATAACCACTGGTCACAGATTTTTGTATTACCAGTAGGGTTTTTGGACAGAATACAGGCCCTGTGCAGGAATTTTCTTTAGGAGGGTGAGGATAAATATTCTAAGGCACCCCTGGTTTCCTGGAGTGTGCTCTGTACACCAAAGAAATGTGGTGGTCTGGGTTTGACTGATAGCAAAGTTTGGAACATTGCAGCTATATGGAAACTGGTCTGGTGGATAGTTTGTAAGAAGGATCAGCTATGGATTAAATGGATTGAGTGTATTTATTTGAAAGGAGAATCATGGATGTCTTATGAGCCTACTGCCTATAGCTTCTGGGCTCGGAGAAAAATATGTGAAGTGAAGAATAGAGTTAGGAGTGGTTATGTGAATGATAAATGGAGAGGAAATGATAAGGGTTGTACTATTGCTGATGGTTATCATTGGTTGCAAGATAGTAATGGTCAGGCTGTTCCTTGGTACCATATGGTTTGGAATAGGTACAATGTAGCTAAGTGGAATTTTATACTATGGCTTGTTATGAAACAAAGATTGCTCACATTAGATCGTCTAATTGGTATGGGCATTGATGTTCCTGTTGTCTGTTTTCTTTGTGGGGTGGAAGTTGAGGATCATTCACACCTGTTTCAGAAATGCTGCTATATAAGGAAGTGTATGGACATTCTTGCAGATATGGTGGGAGTGCATGGTAGTGGCTTGCTGCAGAGTATAGTCACTGCTTGACTGGGAAGACATCTGAATATGCTAGTTAGGCATGTAAGCTTTGCTCTGGTTGCAGGGGTTTGTTATGAGGTCTGGCATATGAGGAATGTATGTAGATTGGATGGCTATGTGATACAGCCTAAACAACTTGTACTTCAAGTGAGGAATGATTGCAGAAGAAGATTTGAAGGTCTGTTTATGGGTGCTATGCCTGATGCTGCTCGGCAATGGTGTCAACAGTTTGGAATTATTTGATTGTGAGGGAGAGTTGTTTGTAGGCTGCTTGTTTCCAATGTATTTGGTTTGTTTGGAACATGAGGAAAATTGTATGATGGTTGAGTAAAATGTAATAGTCTTTTGATTCTAATATAATTTACATTTACCAAAAAAAAAATGTTATGGATCAGACTAGGAAGTACTTCGTTCCAATATTTCCTACCGAGACGCATCGAAGCCCAATGGGCCAATTCGTGCGCTATCCTATTGAGTTTCCTACTGACAAAAGACCATGAAACTTGCTCAAAAGTAGAACAAATTAGATAAATATCATCTAGAACAAGATAGAAATCAGATCGACCATTCGAGCGTGTTTTCAGCGCGTCGATCAAACTCTTGCAGTCGCTTTCAACCACGAGCCTTGTGCACCCTCGTCTTCTTGCTTCTTCCACTCCCTTCAAGACCGCGACCCCTTCAGCTACCTTAGGCTCCATCACCCTCCCCTGGTGTTCTGACAAGCCCCACTTCACTTCACCATCACTATTCCAACACACAATACCGTATCCCACCCCATCCCTCCGAGGATGTTGAGGTCCGAAATTCCTAGACGAACAATAACAAAAGGAAGTGCCAGATTCATGAGTCATCAGAAGCTGTTGCTTAGGAAGATGCAATTGAAGCTGCTAACGAGGAAGATGCTTTTTCTGATGGTGGAAACGCAGGTCCAATTATATTGATATCAATTAATCCTTAACTTAATATGGCTTCTCCCGTTTCACTCTAAGCCAGTGAATCCCTCTCATGTCCTGCGATAATAATTTATGAGCGAGCATGTTTTCCAGGGAATTGCCCTTTGAATGGCCCTATTTAGACTTATGGTAAAAGAAAGTCAATTCATCATACTGCTCACGAGGGCTTCGCGCCTATCAAGAAAGAATCAATATCGGTGGCATTTCACTGATAACACCATGTTCCGGCCTCCTCCATTTCCCAGTCGCCTGTGCCACTCCACTACCCGCCCCTTCGTGTATGTCTTCATCCTCCCTTATTTCGCGCTGCAACTCCTCCACCCTCCTCACCACTTTCTCCACATCCACTCTCTCTTGATCAAATACCCATTTATTTCTCGCCTCCTATATTGCCCAACACCCCATAATGAAAGACTCTATCTCCCCTCCTCCAACTCCCTCCACACACCTTCCACCCACTCCCTCACCCGCTTATCCCTCATCGCCACCCTCACATCAATTCTCATCCTATCCCTCACCCTCTCACCCAGCCACATCCCCTAACGAGATGGAGACAAATCTCCAACTCGCTACGGCACAACGGGCACCCACCATCCAAGGTGCGAATCCGCGACGCCAAGTTTCGCTTTGTAGCAATCGCCTCGTTACAAAACTGCTAGAAGAATACTTTAATCCGAGGAAGAACGTTTGCCTTCCAAATACGACTCCAAATGACCTTTTTCCCGCGCCTGGTTCGAGGACCCTTCGTCTTCAACTCTATTCTTCGTCAGAGCTCTATACGTGGACTTAACCAAGTACTCCCCATCTTTTTCCAGGTCCCAACTCTATTTATCCTTTGGTTTGAAAATACTAATTCACATATTAAGTATTCGATCTTGCTCGAAAGGGAGAAACAACTCACGTACCTTGCTCAAATTCCAATCCCCACCGTTATGAAGCCATAAATAAGCCACTATCATGTTCTCATTTGCCCCTCGCCTTGGTGACAAGACTTTTCTCGTTTGCGTGCCAGCAATCCATAGGTCAGTCCATACCTTCGTTCTCATTTCGTCCCCCACTCGTCTGCTAACACCAAGTTTCATCACTTCACAAGCTTCCCATATACTTCTCCAAGTATAACTTGGGTCTACCCCGAGCTCTGCTTGCATAAAAGCTCTATTCGGAAAATATTTACCTCCCAAAACATGGGACATTAGACTCGACTGGTTAGTAAGTAATCGCCACGCTTGTTTCCCTAAAGAGCCAGATTAAATTGATGAAAGTCCCTGAATCTCAGTCGGCCTAGACTTTTCGATTGACACATCCTCGACCAGGCTATGTTAGTTTTAGTCAAGGGGCTCTAGTATTACGCGCATCATATTCTTACCATATACTTCGAACATGATTATATTATGTTTTCAAATTGATTTAGGCCCTGTTTTATTGGACTTAAATCACCCATTTAAGTTTAGTTCAGATCGTATAAGTTGATCAAAATTAAGTTCAACTTTTATAAGTTCAATTGAGTTAAGCTCCTAGAAATTCAGTTCAATTCAAAAAAATTCAGATCCTATAAATTAAGTTTAGAAAAATTCAACAAAATTCAGCTAAAAAAAACGAGGCGTTAATCTGGTCAAATCGAACTGAATCCATAAGGGTGTCACCCCATGACACACTAATACACCCTATCATATATTCATATCCACTAACCCACCGGGCTACACTAACGCACCTACAAACCTAAAAGAGGTCGATGTCAGACAAAAAGACAACACTTAACCCAAACCTCCCAAACACAAGACACAGTCACACACTCTCTCTTCTATGACCCCATCTCCTTTTCTAGTAACTCACCCTACCTTTTCAACACTTCTCCTAAAAGCTGACTTTATAAAAACACAACTCATCTATACCTTTACACATACACTCTCACTTTCACACTCACTTTCACACTCCCATGGCTTCCTTAAACCCACTTCCACAACTCCAACTAGAAAAAGAGGCACAACCACTGACATTTCCCCACCTCTACTCCACTTACTTAGGAGTCAGCTTCGCCGTCTTTCTCTCCCTTTTCCCCACTCTCCATTCCCAGAACCGACAGCTCCTCCTGCGTCTCGGGAAAGCGGAGGAGGAACTGTCCGAGCTGCGGTCAAGGCGCCAGGAGGACTCCAAGGCGAATGCTCGGGTCGTCGAGATATTCGCCACCCACCGTAACTCCTGGCAGCAGGAAGAGCGTCGCCTCCTCCGCCGCCTTGACGACTCCTCTGAGGAGATCTCCCGCCTCAGGTCCCGCCTTTCGGAGGCCGAGGCACGTGAGGGACAACTGCTTGGTGAGGTTGAGGACCTGAGGCGGGACGTTGGGGAGCGAGACGAGTTGCTTAATTTCATGTCTCGTCACCAGGTTTCGGCCGCTGAGGGGAGTGTTGAGGATAGGGATTGGGGTGGAGATAATGATGTGGGTACTGCTAATTTGGGTAGTGAATATAATCATGGGTTTGATACTAATTTCATGTCATCTGGGTCTAAATTCTGGCCTGACAGACCTAGTTTATGGCAGGTATTCATTCGCTTTCCCTAAGTTTTCAACATTACCAATTTGCGGGAGTCATTGAGGCACTCTGTGGTGATGTTGTTGTAGTGATTAGACAGATTCATTTGAAAATTGGGTTGTTGATTGGTGTGTTTTACTTACCTTTAATAAAGTGTTGGGTAATTATGTGTGATTATCATTGATATTGATATTAGCTTTGAAATGCTTGCCTTTTCTGGTTTGTACTTTGTACCCTTACAATTTATGACATAATGAGTCATGCTTAACTTGTTTCCTATTTTTGGTCCATTAGGTGAGGAATTTGAACATGACTAATTAGGGGTTGCCATAATGCCACTCATATGTATAATGTTTTTATGCTCGACTTAGATAATTCGATTACTTAATAGATAATTCGATTACTTAATAGGTAATACTCTCACAAGACGAGTGACACAAGCATTTTAACCTTTGACTTTACCATTCCCCTTAACTAGTTTTGTGACCGTCTTAATTTGTGGCGGAATATGATTGAATAATGAACAAGTTGATTAATTTGAGTTATGTTGGGATTATGGGTTGATAGACAAATGGTGATATTAGTATTTATTGTGGGTGTATAGTTTGTCTTTTAGGCACCATGTGGAGGAACTTTTGTGTGGTGTATCTTGTGAGATAGGATTTTACAGAGGAGTGGGTCTTGATGATCAACTGTAACTGAACCATCCTAGCATTCATTTCTCATCTGTATTTTGAGCAACAGTTATGTGGTTCTCACTGCATTTTTGTATCTTTCTGAAATTGTAATAGTTGCTTTTTCTTATTGTACCGTGTGCATCTTCTTGCTCATTATGTATTGTCATTCCGTCCTTTCGCAATTATTCATGTCAAGGATTTATCATTAGCAACTTGAGAAAGCCCTATCACAAGTTTTTTTTTGGGATTTTAAAATAATTCGTGGTGGATTGCTATATGTCAACGGTTGAAATGCACTCACAATATAGATAACCAAAATTTGTAGTCTTCTGTTTGGTACCATTGTCGTCGATTTGGCGTACTGGCCATAGTGGTTTCAGAAATCCTCTTTTACACAACAATAAATTATGTCTTAGGAAGGGAGAATTGGGAAAGAAACTCTAAATGGGTAAAGTTGTTTGTGTTTATGTTTTGATGTCAACAAAAGAATAACAAATTTTTTTACAGTATATGAGATGGTTGCACTGTGACTATCCCGACTACCCTTTAACCTAAATGAAAACTGAAGATATCAAGGAGTATTTGAACAGTCTTATAGTTAAACTGTCATACAAGACTTGATGTTGGCTAGCAATGAAACCACGGTTGTTGATGCTACGGGGGTGGTTGCCATAATGACAGTTTAACTTCTGTAATGTTTAGTCTCATATCCTTGCATTCTAGTTCTTACCCACTAATCATGTATCGCCAATGAACCTACGCAGCCATGTCGTTTAACGAATGAATATGCCGTGTACATCCTGCTGCATTATTAATTTTTATTCATATTAGAACAATCTTACATCAGAAAAGCATACTTTTCACTGTTACAGGATGTGCAATATGAAACAGTTGATCCCTTGCAGCATGCAAAGCATTATGTAGTGAGGTAAAGACTCTGTTCTCTACCATATAGCTCATAAGATGGGAGCAGAAAACAGCTAAAAGCTTACACTTTTTCTTTTCGGTCATCTAAGGAAACATAGAAATTTTCTTCCATTTGCAGGAGGGAGTCCCCATGGAAGGTGGATGGTGAGTCGACTGGAGTTCCTTCCAAGCTAAAGTTACTTGAAGAAGAGCTACTAAATTTGGAGAAAATTGGAAAAAACATTCCAGTAAAGGTAGCATCGTTGATGAGGAAGCAGGCTAAGCGGTATCAAGATCTTGCTGGAAAGATAGATGACCTTTGTAAAAGAATGGTAATAATGAGAACTTCCTATAAGTCCACATGTCTTTATATGCGGTTTCTTGCATCGTAACTTCCTGTTTAGATGATCAGCATTGTGAGCACTTGATATAGAGTCTTTATGAGTCTTATATGAGTTGGTGTCACATGTTAGACCAACCTGAAGTCTCATTAGGTCTAATGAATTAGTCTAACCCTGTAAGAACGTCTCATTTAAGACTTTATCTAAGTGTCAGTTCTTTGTGTAGAAGTTGAAACTGAGTATATTTCTATTAACTAAGAAATCTGGAGAATTAGTAGCACCCTTTAATTAAATTAAATTATAGGCTTATTCCCTCTTCTTCGAGGTTCATATTTGTAAGAGATTTACGAAAGAGCTGACTTTACTTGAGAAAATGTTTAGTTGTCATGTTGGTTGAGAATCCATATGGACCACCATAGCTCAAGCGAAAAATTCCGTTAAATATGCACCTCAGCTTTAAGAATCAAATTCTCTTTCCCATATTTATTGTCTACATTTTGAGGACCATGATTGTGAAAAAAAAAAAAATTGTAGGAGACACACATATGTATGAGATCGATCTAATTAGATGAGGAACATGTGAGGATATGGGTTCTCACTTGTATATTGTACGTGAATAAAATATGATTTGTACAACTTTTGGTTTCTGCAGCAAGCTAGTGATCCGAGTGAACCTGCACTAAACTCTGAGTTTCGATCACAAAGGCAGACAGAGTTTCTGCTTGAAGCTTTTCAGCTCCAACAGCGTGCTTCGGAAACTAGAAAAAAGCTGCTGGCGTTACAAACTGAGATATACAGTCACTCTCTTGGAGATGACCTTGACACCAGACTTGCCGCGAGACACTCTTTGGACAGCATCCGTGGCAATTTCAAAGAGATCCAAAGAAACTTGGAAGTATGGCTGGCTAGAATCATGGGAGATCTCGAAGGCATTCTAGCTAGAGATGGTGCTACTCGTGGTAGAGACTATCACTTTCCTCGGTACCCGTGTGTTAATAATTTTGACTAATTCCTACCTTGCAATAACGAACGGAGTATTGATCTTCATATTTTGCTGATCCTTAAGCTTTGTAAGAAGCTGGTATCTTAATGTCGTGTAAAGATGGAAGTGTCCAATGTTTATAACGGATTAGGTAGTCTTACCCTGACCCCCATTAGTATATCGACAAGATCGCTTTTGCTTGTTAATATTTTGCTGTAATCGAGTATATACATTGGCGTTCTAATGAAAGTTGACGAACCGACTAACAGCAACCAGTGTACCATAATTTTCCGTCTTTGGATATTGCATTTTACGTTTTACTTTACGCTTTATCATATGCTGTGTTTCAGTGTTGAAATTCTTTCTGAAAAAGAAGCATTTCTTTAAGATGAGATCCCTTGTTGATAAAAAGTTGCTCTATATTCTCCTTTATTATGGCATTGGGCACTTTTTTTCTGGTAAAAGTATCTATATCTATATAAAGTTTGAAGCCACCTTTCTAAACTGACCTTTCTTTGGTTGTCCACTAACTAAAGTCCAAACAATTCACCATTCATCCTTAATTTTTTTTTTTTTTGACAGAAGTAAATGATAACGTTTTACATTTTAATAGCTCTTGCCGTAAGGGAATGAGCCATTAAATTACAAGAGCGCGGGACAAAGCTAATATAAAGGCAATGAAAGGATACACTAATAGAATCAATTTCTTCAAGAATATGTCTGTTTCTGAAATCCGGCTTTGAAAGCTTCAGAATTTGAGAGATTGCCCTTGAACAATCGGAAAGGATGAGCACATGAAGAAATCCACAGGAAACAGCCCATCTCAGCCCCTCCTTAATAGCCTTAATTTTCGCTTGTTCCGAGTTTTGAGAGAACACATGACATCTGATATTAGAGATTTGAGGACCGTCAGACCTTTTAAGAACCCATCCAAAACCCGAAGCTAAGGAGGGTTTCCAAGCCGCATCAACAAAAAGCCTATCCAGATGACAATCGGAAGAGCTCCCGATTAGATTATAAACAACCCCTCTTGTAATTTTTTCCTCCTCCAATGCAGTAATATAACTTAAGGGGCGCTCCACATTATATAAAGATTTTTTATTAGCACAACTAGCCATTGCAGAAGCAAGAATATTTTCGTAGAAGAAAATAGCATTGTCCAGTCCCAATAAATTCCGAAACACAGCATTATTCCGAGTAATCCAAATAGACCAGATAGTGGAAAGAAAAGACAGAATTTTGAAATCCTTTTCCTCACTTTTAGCCAGGAAGCGAATCCAATTTATGATCCATTCTCGTATATCCAGGCCACCATCTAAATCCGTTTTAATACCCAAATTACTCCCTGCCCACATTCTCCTAGCAAAATGACAATCTCTAAAAAGGTGTGCAGACGATTCAATGAGTTGGTCATTACAAAGAAGACAACACCTATGAATCCCCACGCCTCTCTTCTCAAATTCACTACCCACCGCCATCGAGTTGGTTAAAATTCTCCAAATTAGAATAGTCCAAGATTTGGCCCCCGGCAACCTCCATAAGAGCTTTTTGAAGAAACTCTTACTATCCAACCTCCATAAGACTCTGGTTTCATCCTTAATTGATGCTCTTATTTGGTACAATTATGCGATTGCAATCGGTTCATGCAATCCCTTGACGAAATTGCACTCGTGGTAATCGGGAAACAACAGTATATGTATTTAACATGATAAGCTTAATACGGAATCTAGTAAGAATGATAGAGAAAATCAACCACAAATAGGAATATCATTTGGAGCTTGATTATATGTAACACGAGAATCCCAGGTTCAGAAGTTGCACAAATTTCAGATAGTACAACTATACGACCATTGTTCGATGTTTGATTGAAGTACTGGAATCACAAAACATGATACGGAATCACAATACATAATAAAAACTGAAAGCAACACAACAATCCTTGAAGCTCCTGCTTTGTTTAACAGCTTCTCCATAAGATAGGTAACTGGATACAAGTATGCTTAGACATCAAGCCATACCATTTGCCTCCAACATTTGCTTGGCCTTTGTGATGTACTCGGTCATGCAATCGTCTTTTGATTTACCTATTGACAAAACAAGATAATGCTTTGAGAACTCGAGGAATTGCATGGCCAAAATAAATTACTTTTATTAAGTAACTTGACTCTTCATAGTTCAGCGGGTACCCATGTCCGAGACTCCGCACTCCAACAAGAGTATGAACTCTTGGACACTTTAAACAAAAACATAAGTTCTTTTTATATAACAGCGGACTATTGGACACACACCTGTTTCGTAATAGTGTAATTCGAAAATAAGTAAAACGGACCATTCTAATTAACATCATATATAAAATGCTTTGGTGCCAGGTCATAAATATGCTAATGTACCTTCACAGCTCTTCCAGGAATCCCATTTTGCACGTCCCTTAGGGTCGAATATTCCAGGGCGAGCTGAGCACAAATATCCATAGAAGCAAACAAATCAAGTAATAACAAGGAAGAGAGAGAGAGAGAGAGAAGTCGAAAAAGATAGCGGACAGAAAGAGAAACTGTACAGGGAAATTGTACTTACCGATATTCACATCTCCAATAGTGGCCTGCTTGTATAGTCCATAAATGATTAACAAATCCTCATTCGTAGCCTGAGTCAATTTTGTGACCTTCTCAGCGTGTTGGTTAAACTCCTCCTGTAAAAAAATGGCAGACAACTTGAGCAATCGCCAACATTACAGACTTACAGTAAGTATCCAAACATCGGAACAACATAAGTCAGCTAAAATCATCCACAATATGAAGTTGCTCTAATCTGGTATCCGACAAAGTTGAATCATTAATGAATTTCTCCAACGGGAACCCATGACATCAACAAGTTTTATCGCTATCAAATCTATTGAATTTTGAAGCCCAAACTTTGCTTTTCATCATAAAATAGAGGATACTTTCCTCCTTAAGAACAGTTTATACACCTCAAAACCTTATACATTAACATTAATAATCCCCTTGTCTAGATGGAGGGGATCGGAAAACAAGGTAGGGAACTATAGGAAAGATTTGGAAGGAAAACATATAGCTCCACGACGATTTAGTCGTTTGATGATCATGAACAAGTGAGCTATTTTAATAGCTGGCTATCTATTTGAAGCATTATAGCGAATCGAAAGCAACATATCTCCAACAGTATTCCATTATTCCAATATTCCAAATTAGCTCAATTTGAACATGACATGTTTTCCTTAGGATATGTCATTCATCTAGATCATAAGTCATATAATATGATCACCATGTTTTGTAATCATAAGATTCAAGTAAAAGTTTGTAACTTGGTAGAACCCATCAAATAAAACTACTAAAACAAGGATTCACAAAGTCACAATACACCTACAAATAAATTAATAACAGCTAATTCTCATATGGGCAAACTCCACTGTTCCAGATCTACTGAATATTCCTTTTGTCTCGATCATTCATTTATTTACATATATATTCTTTGGGACGGGTATTTATTCAAAGATAAACAAATGACTGGTACGGATATTTTATTCAAAGGTAAACAGGAACCTAAGAAATAACGACAGATTAACATGAATAAAGTGGGATAATCTAGTCTAGGTAATTACAAAATTGACAAAACATGGAAGATGAATAATTAATTAATTAGGGAGTAAGAAAGAGATGAACCTGAAGACTCATAGCGTTGTTGTGTTTGTAAATGAATGTTATGTTATGTTATGTTGTGATATAATGTGGGTTTCATGATGTTGGTATTTATAGTCCAAAGAGTTTTGGTGGGTATCAATTTCCTCACAATTATGGACCCATAATTTGATGCCAAAGTTTGATGCCCTCAATAATATGTGATGTTATAACTTATTACTCCACTTGTCACATTTTTCCCATCGGAAGACTTGTTTGGTGATCTGTCAATCAAGTGAATCAAACATAGATAGCCCAAAATTAAACATTCACCGGTTTGGCGTGACTTTAAACGATAATAAATTTTCATTCAAGACGACATTGTCCATTACTCTCATAATATGCAAGTGAGGAGGATAAGTGGAGGGCAAACCTAGTTGCCCCCCAATTACATATTTTGAGAAGTGCAATATCTATTTTCAGCTTGTGACGGGTATCCGGATGATACCCGTCTTTAATAGAACAAGCTGTTAAACAATGTTTTAACTTTTAAGACCCTAATTCCCACCAGTTTTGCTTCCTATTTTCCCTAACATTCACTCCTCCAACCGTTTCTCTATTACTTACGTTCAGGTAATCCTACCTTTTCTTAGTATCTCGCTTTATGTATAATAATTCATTGATTTGTCCATTGCAAGCTTTTGTAGAATTTTAAAGATGGTTTTTTTTTGTCAAAAACTACCTTACATTTAGGGTACTTTGCAAAATAACTACCTTTTTTTTTTTTTTGTAAAATGCCACCACATATTTTTCTAATTTGTATTTTTAGTACCTATCCTAACTTTCCGACCAAAAAAAGTCAATGTCCAGGCGACGACTTATTTCACACGTGAGAGCAAATGGATTTATGTTCTATTTTACTCCTTTCTCCCTCCACAAATTCTCATTTGTGACGGATCGACCCGTCGCAAGCTTGCGATGGATCGCCCCGTCACAAGCAAGACTAATTGTTCTCCCTCATATTTCCCTCCTTTTTTTTCCCTTCTCTTTTCGCTTTTCTCCCTCATGTGTTCTATTTAAACCCTTTCTCCCTCATATTTCACTCCTCATGTTTCCCTCCTTTTTTTGCCCTGCTCTTTTCTCCCTCTTTTGTTCTTCCCCTCCTCTATCTTCCATTTTCTAATGTTTAGTGTGTCTTCCAACATGTACAACTACTCTTATTCAAGATTGGAATGCTAATGTGGTTTTCTAACTGCCATCAAAACTTCTTGGACGCATCTCAATCCAGGAAGACGATTTGCTGCCTGTCCATACTATGACCATGAATCACAATCTCGTAATTGCAGATTTTTCTCATGGGTGGATGACGATATGACTATTTGGCAAAGAAAGGTAATTAACAACCTATTGAGTGAGAATAGAACTCTAAAGAAAGATTGGAAAGTTTTTTAGGAGAATTTGTCAAAGCTTGAATCCAAGTACAATGACACTTATAATGAGTTGGAGATATTGAGGAAGAAGATGAAGAAGTACAAATTTCTTATTGTAGTTGTTGTTATCTTCATTGTAGTTTGGAAACTTGTTTAGAGATTAAGTACTTATGTTGGTTTCATAAGATGTGATGAATTGGTGAGATTATGTACTAATGTATGAAAGACTTGTAGTTATTAGATGACTTTAAATTATATGAAAGACTTGTTATTAAATGTCCTTAAATTGCATGCATTCTATTGCCTTAAACATTGTACCTTATATTACAAAAGTTTGGCATCATAAACATAGTTACAAAAATGGCATTCTGATTATGCCTTACTACAACTTGTCCAAAATACTTCAAATATTTCAACAACAACTTGTCCAAAAACATAAAACATAAAACATAGTTCAACAACAACTTGTCCAAAAACATAAAACATAGTAACTAAACATGGGGATCCACCATCAATTGACTGGTTGTCTGGCTTCCATGTAAAGGAATTTGGCTTAACTGCACCACCTCCTATGTACAAAACACAAGAACAAATGCATCAGTTACTATAAATTAGTCGCTTTTAATATCAAACAAATGTGAAGGAACTTGGCTTTCAAATAGTAGTTGCTCACTTGTTGATTATTGTTTGTTGGTCTGATCATTGGTGGGTTTTTACAACCCTTTTTGTTGTGCCCCTTGGTACCACAATTTCTACATGTTTTCTTTGTTCCCTTCTTCTTCACAGTTTTCCCTGATCCTTCACTAGCTTCTCTTCTCCTTTTTTTTTTGGAGCTTGGCCTTCCTGGCATTTTCCTATAAGCCGGTGACTCTGTGTAGGTGATCTGTTTTCTCCCACTGGTTTGGACCAGGGACAACCTTGATAAAATGTTAGTAAACTTTTACATATACCTCCTTTGAATATGCTCCATCAAAAGTTTTTGTTGGATCCCCTCTTCTCTTCATAATGCAAGCAAATGATGTATGCAAGGGATGCCACTTAACTCCCATTTAAAGCAAGTACATTTTCTTTTCTCCAAGTCAACTATCCATCTGTCCAAGTTGAGCTCCACCTCAAATTCATGAGGGCCTGGTTGTTCAGCCGTACAATGTTTAGCTACCTTGACAACGATTCCTAGTTGCTTGATAATAGATGGCATCAAGTCTCCCTCAAGTTTTGCTACTCCCTCGCTCTTTGTCCATATTCTAGTCATATTGTACCTCCTCATCTATTCTAACAACTCAAGAACTGATTTTTTCCTACACTTTCTAAGCACATTATTAAAACCTCTCACAACAATTATTTAACATCATACCAGACTTACACTTAGTGTTGAAAGCATGTCTGGCCCAATGCTTAGTGGGTATTGAGTTCAGATAAGTGAAACCAGGGACTGACATCTCTTTCATCTCTGCCATATACTTCTCAAACTTCTTCTACAAGGGGTTAAACACTCATAAGTGCTGTCATTACCATGTAATATAAGTATGGTAAAGTAAAAAGTAAAGTGTATTACCTTTGTATAGGCTCTTGCAATCCTCCAAAAGCATTACTTAAATGCTTCACTTGGGAAGGATAGTTTGAAATTAGCCCCGATGTGTCTACAACAATATCTGATCTCAGCATATGGGACAAACTGGTTGAATGCCTCAAGCAAACCGTAACACAAACACAAATGAATATCAGTGCTAAACAAATGATAATGTTTGATATTGTACATCTTATACATTTGAACTGTACCTTTTGTCTGTCAGAGATTAAATTAATGTTTTCACCAAGAGCCTCTAAGTCCTTCATAAGCAACTCTAAAAACCAGATCCAGGTAGCTGTATTTTAAAACTCAACAATAACCCATGCAACTGGATGTATGTTACAGTTGCCATCTTTTCCAACAGCTATAAGGAGCATGCCTAGGTAGGGACCTTTTAAATGACACCCTTCAACCCCAAGAATAAGTCTACAACCATCAATAAACCCAGCTTTGCATGCCTCTAAACATACATACATTATTTGGAAAATAGGTGGAGGCCTGTCTATGTTAGTCAACTTCACAATAACTGAACTTCCCACATTGTATTTTTTGATTGTCTCAGCATAATCCCACACTCTTTTGTATTGCTCACTAGACTCACCATAAATCATTTTCAATGCTTTATGTTTAGCTTAGTAAGCCTTCCACTATGTTATATCAACCCCAAGATCAGTCATCACCTTTCTTTGAAAAGTTTCAATCTTTGTTGTACTATCAAGCTTCCAATAGTCTAAGTACTTTTCAGCCAAATAAAGAGAACTACACTTTTTGATTATATCAGTCCAGCCACATTTATGAGTAGCTCTTAAGCACATGATTTGAAAGGTTTCCTCATCATTCAGTTTTTTTAAATAAACCTTGAAGTTACATCTTTTGTTCTTACAGTTGCAAGCTGACAACTTAGCCCTACCAGTCACCCAAACACAGTCACACCTTTAATTTGTTTGCAGTAAACACTCACTCTTTTACTCCTATTATGCAACAAATAATAGTCATAACTATTCTCAATTGTGTGGTGCCTCAATGCCTATCTAAGTACTTTGTTGGTTGGGAATTTTAATCTCAAAGACAAATTAACTGGGGCTCTAAAATCAGTTTCAGGGTTAAAGATAGGATAATTATTTACCTCAGAGTCACCCTCATCATCAGATCCATGATTGCTAGCAAGCTCATCCTCATTTGAAAGCAAATCTACATCATAATTTAGGTGAATTTCATCACAGTTGCCTCCAACATCCTCCTCATCAGATGTCTCAAGGTGAGCTCCCTTTCCTAGATCCCTAACCCTTTACTCACTGCTTCTGAAACATCCTCATCAACAGCCTCAGCATACAGATCATCATCATTGTCATCATCAAAGTCTCCTTCACTTAATATGACATCTGGATCATCACTGTCATCATCAGTTAGACCATCTCTCTCACACTCCTCACTAGCTAAAAACTCTCCCTCTTCTACCACAGTCTCAAAATCCACCTCTGCTACCCTAGACTCAGCATATATATTAGGGATAAAAGGATTTTTAGCCCTAAAACAATGCAATTTTTGTGGTCTGCTAGGTACTGATGGAGATGGTTTTTTTTGGAATATTTATGGATGTAGCTGAGGAAGATGAGGTAGGGTTTCTTTTTAGTGCATTTGGTTGTATTAAAAGCTGGGTGGGTTGAGGGGGTGGGGACCACATAAATACTCACAATACCATTCATATCCTTGGTTGTCATCAAAGATTCTATATCCTTATCACTCTCAAACCTTTTTTTCCTAGCAAAAAGGCTTAAACCTGGTCTTCTATACCACATTTCATACCTCTCATTCAATTTTAAATCATTTTGACTATATCAAGTAAGTTGAAGTAACAAAATTCATCATAATAAAACTTCATAAGTAATCCACCTCCTACATATTCAGTTTTGTACTTTTTTGTCACAAAATTACCCCTATGATAAATTCTGATATTTGTCATGCTCTTCATTCCACCATTCAAATACAAGAACAAAACGCAAAATTGAAACAAATAAAATAAATTAGTTACTAGTTAATGAAGAAGCATTCAAATACAATGACAAAAAGCAAAAGTGAAACAAAAAAATACATTAGTTACTAAGTTAATTATCAAAGCATTGAAATATAATAAAAAAAATAGCAAAAGTCAAACAAACAGAATACAAACAACATATCATAAGGATTATATTAATTGATGAGTCCATTTTATACATAGTTTAACTCCCTAATTTAGCTCGATTTTAAATGATTATTATACTTTGTTTAGTATATTTGTGAGCTAATTACGTGTTCTAGGTGTATTGCTTGTGTTTGTTACATTTTGTAGGAATCTAAGCATTTAAAGCCTTTTCCTAGCACAATAGCAATCACCTAAGTCCAACAAGCTAATGGAAGCAATATGAACCATGGAAGGTTAGAATGGAGAATGACAAGCCAAGCATGAAGATTTGTGAAATGGATTGAAATGCAAATGAGAAACCAAAAATGTAGCCCAATGCAAGGAGTCCACAACTCAACATAGGATGCTCCTTTGGATGCTCAAGGAATCCCAAAACTATGCAATTAACCGGAGAATTAAGGTGCTTAAAGGCATAGCTTATGATTCCTAAAGCATTAAATGGAGCAATTAAGCAAATATAGCCGGGTTACTGAAACCCCGAACGGGGTTGGTTTCCATTCCCCGATCGGGGTTTGGTCTCTGTGAAATCTTCCGTTTCAAGTCTCTCTCCCTATATAAAGGAGAGGGACCTCGACACTTAGGGGGATCTCTCTCTTTATCTTGTACATCATTTTACACTCTAAAAACACTATTTTACACAATGTCATTTGTCATTAGATTAGGTTTAGAATAGTTTAGTTTCCATTAGTTGTTACAAATAATTCCTTTAAGTATTTCAATTTATATTACAAGTTCATTTGTAAGTTAATTGGTTCCATTGTGTTCTTCATTCCAAGTTTCATTTCCTTTGTTGAGGTATATCTATTTCTTGTATTGTTTTGTTATTTCCTTTGTCATTTCCATTATTAGTTATGAAAGTCCATAGACCTTAATTAGACTCCTCTAATTATTTACTAAATTACTTATTAATTTAGTTTATAATGATCTATGTAACATGCATTCAAATATAAAGACATTTATATAATAGAAAAAATTTCCTCACATTGATATGGAAAATATAAGGGCACAACAAGAACTCCTTCTTGTTGTTCTTGAGCTACAAATATGGATGAACACCAACAATCTCCAAAGTAGAAGATCTCCTCTAAGTTGCACCAAGATTAACCCAAATAATCTACCCTTATTATTAACTAGATAATAAGATAGATATAATACTACTAATATTATGACTATATTACTACACTAGTAATACTTAGTAAATATTAGTATATGAGAGTTTTAGTGAGAAGAAGAATTTTAGAAAGAAGTATGACAATTGCACAAAATGAAGTAGTGAAAAATGAACACAATTGCCCATTTTTAAAGCCATTTGGCCGGTCACTTTAGTCCATAAAGGACTCTTATTTTGCTTGATTTGTTCACATGCATTTGTGTGGAGTGTTGTAGTATATATGATGATTATTTCTACTTGTTATGTCACTTTCAATAAGTAACTAAAGAGTAAAAATAAGAACAAAATCATCACCCTTGTAACTACATCATAACCGGCCACTATTGGTCTAGTTAGGTCCATTTTGATTTTTCATATTTGTCTCACAAATACTTATTGATCATATGGTTAATTATCTTGTATAATTAAGTGTTAATTTGATCATATAACAATTATATGACTCAATTAAATAAATAATATGTACTTAACATTTTAAGTAATATTTTACCATTATATCAATATATAATGGGTCCCACAATGCATGGTTAATTTATTTTACAACTCCTTGTAAATATAATTAACTAATTACCTCTATCTCAAAACCTCAACTAATTTAGTAATTTAACGATTAATTACTAAGTTAAATCTTATTTAATCGTATTAAAATAAGATATAAATTTATTAGTCAATTATCGCATAATTGAAAAATAAGCTTAATCGAATTTGAGTTCTTAACTCAATTTCTAACAATTAACTCTCGTACATATCGAATATATGTAATGTACTAATTAACTGTATCGTATACAAATAATTAGTTACTATTTGGATTTCATCCTTTAGGTGTGACCGAAAGGGATCAGTTGATCACCGCCGTCAAACGACAATAACGTCAAACTCTAGTTAGCCAACCGTTATTGATTTACGTTAATCAACTGACTAATCATATATATAGTCAATAATATCCCAATTATATTCCATAATAAGATTTATTATGTGGCGCACTATTGTGGAAGACACCTACTCCAACAATCTCCCACTTGTCTGACACAAGTGTGCGTCACCGATTCTCTTGTCTCTTTATCTCATCTCCCACTCAACGCAAGGTGTCTTCCAGGTCGCACTTGCGATTGACAATATCTAGAGTGGTTTTCTCGATAGGGAGAGTAACTGTCTGCCCGGAAAATCTACCATAGATCTCTTTCCGAGCGTGGCCACGCATTACAGTAACTACTCCTCGAGTGGCCTAAAGATGTTTTTACCCAACGTGGGTGGACAATTCCTGTTGATCCATCTACTCTGTATGATGCAGATCACCATGATCCAGAAGAAGTCCATCGGCCTCCTTTTACGGCACGACCTAGAACATCAACCAAAACCAATCGGAAACTGCACCGACTCAGATAGACGGTCGCCAGTCAAAAGAATCGACTTATAGGAATAAGATAGAAGACCCTGCCAACCAGGCATCAAATAATTGATTTAAGGGTCTCTACAATGTCACTGTCCGACAGAGTGTCATACAGTCTGTCTATGTAAACGACCAGTCATCTCCATGACCCCATGGTGCTGAACCAACCATCGATCGACTTACAATCTAGTCATTTCGAGACGTCACCTCATTGAGTGACTAGGGACAAAATACTAAGTTCGTCCTGTTCACTTGAATTGGGTTCAACCTTTTTTTCAACCAATTCGGATAAACAAAGTATTAAAATTTAGTCAAACTAAATAATGGAGTTTTTAATGAAACTCTAACAATGAATGCGATTATCAAATATTTGGGAAAATTGATACGCTATCAATAATTTCATATCTTATAATCTTTAGCAATTCAGGTACATATTTCAATCCCCATTGAAATGACATGACTATCATGTTCAGCCTGCAAAAAGCATGGCTAATGGATTGCAATACTTGCATCTTTCCCATCGTTCTGATTGTCGAAAAAAATTTGTTGTTTTCTCTTTGTCTACGTAATCTCATATTACATAAAACTTTCTGAGTACGTGTCTAGGTTTGAATCTAGACTTAGGACTCTTGGCCTAAAGGTAGCTCCCACTGTTTTACCAGTATAAGGGGATAGGATATACAGCTATATGAACTATTTCTAGTCCCTCCAATACTGTCGAATCCAAGCTACTTTCATATGCATCATCATATGACGCAATGTACTCCATTTCCGTTGTTAAATCCGCAATGATAAACTGCCTGGAACACTTCCAGCGGATACATGACATTTCTAATTGAAAATGTCACTCCTACTTGGAACCTTTCCAATATTATTTTCTGTTTGGAACTCTTCCAACAGATAAATCTTCTATAAACACAAGCAACTCGTGATTCAATCACTTTGATCATTGGGAAACTGAAAGTCTGTTGTAACCCTTACACGCAACTCATTTGTAAACTCCAAACACATGGAACATATCTTTTAGTTCCTTCGCAGTATCTAAGGAGTTCTTTTATGGCTTCAAGTGACTCTCACTTGGATTTGATTGCAAATGATTCGTCATACTCAAAGTATGCGAAATGTCGGATTGAGTATACATCATACATAGCGATATAATTGATCCCGCAGCGAAGCAAAAGGAATCAATTATGATGTGTTCAACTTCCTTGAACTAGTCAAAGATCTTTCAATATAATGAAATTTTACTCAATGCTAATATCCTTTTAGATTTATCTCCATAAATCCAGATATCTATGTGTAATTGTAACTTCTCCAAAATATTTCATCATCTAAAATGATCAATATGTCTCCACATATAAGACTGATGCACACCACATTACTCCCACTAAACTTCATGTATAAACATAATTTCTCGAGATATCGAGAAATATTTTGCAACATGATTGACACACTAATTCCAACTCTTTTGTGCTTACTGAAGACATACTCTTAAGCTTGCAAATTAACTTAGGATATTTAGGATCTACGAACCCACAGGTGAATATAAAATATACTACCTCTTCTAGAATCGTATTCGAGAAGGTGGTTCTTGAGATCCATTTGGCATCAAACTATTATGATGTGCTGTATCGCTAAGTATGTTCGAATGGATCAAAGAATTAAGGTTGGTGCAAAACTCTTTGCCTACCAAGTTATCTTTGAAAAACATTTTAATGTTCATCCATGCAAATTTCGATCTTAAAAATCAATTTACATTGAAGAGGTCGTACTTCTTCAAGTAAAATTTACCAGGTCACTTACCTGACCATCATGCATGGAGTCCATTACGAATCGTATGACTCTAAGCCATATCAAAAAGTTTGGACTAAAAACAGTCTTTTATAAGTCACATATTTCGTCACTATTAAGGAGTGATAAAATTCCACCTGACCTCCTAGGTTCCGAAGAAACAACTACTGAACAAGCAATGAGGAAAACTTTTTTCCGGACCTTATGCTCAGTTTGTGGCTCTTGAAACATTTTCTCCCACTCTGTCTTATCAAGAAATAATCGTATTTTTATTGAAAGACAGCATCACGAGTCACAAACGCTTTGTTCTCGTGATCAATGTGGGATTATTGAGCACTTGTTTCATTCAAATAACTTATAAATTAGGTACACTACCTACCCATATCGTATATGGAATGAAATCAGACTGTTTTAAATGTGTTTTAATATGGTGGGAAAAGAAATAGCAGACAAAAAATATTAAGATCCCAAGGTTAGTCAAATGGCTCATTTTGACTTGACAAAGACAAAACCATATCGTATAAGGTTCTGTTTCTCTATTCAACAACACCTTATCTAATAAAGTGTGTTAGAGAAGTTAACTTGTGAAACCATTTCACAATACTTTTGGTGAAAATCAAAGTCAATACTTAGATATTTATAGTTACGATTTAGTCGTAAGTCCTTGATCTAATGCTCTAGTGGTTAACTACTTCTCATTGAAGCTCTTTGAACTTTCAAAGATTTCTCTTAGCACCTCATTAAGTAGAATCAAACATAATATCTACTTAAATCGTCGGTAAATCAAGTGAAGTAATCATTACCATCTCTGGTTGTGTTTGTTATTGGACCACACGTATTCTTGTGTAATGGGGCCAATAATTCACTAGTTCGATTTCCTTTTAAATAAAAGGGCCGAATTCATCTTGCCTGAATTAGAGGTGATCATGGGCCGGGCCGGGTCGGGTTTGGGCCGGGTCAAAGTATTAAATTAAGCCCAAGTGTGCGGGTCGGGCCGGGTCGGGCTACAAGTGCGGGCCTATTTTATCGGCCCAAACCCGGCCCATGCGGGCTTAAAATGGGCTTGTGGGCTTATTCGGGCCGATTCGGGCTTTAATCTTTACTCTACAATAACTTAAGAAACCCTCATTTTGTTATTAAATAATTTGTTAACAAAATATCCGTATACAACTATGAAAATTTTCTAATTATAAGAAGTAGAAATGTAATGTAGATTTTATTCACCTTCTATTTAGGGTGACTCGCACAAACTAATTAGTGTAATTATGTACGTATATTAGTATTGTGCACGCTTTATGATGTTATAGTGTTGGACTTGTTATGTTGTTCTTTAGGCTAGAAATCATTGACTTATCACACATTCACCGTAATGTTGGGAAGCAAATTATTGTATTAGTGTAGTAAACAAAATCACTGGAACATTTATCAAACTAGTAGTGGTAAACAAATTTGTAAGGTTGTAAGGCTTATCACACTAATTAATACCGGTAAACAATTTGTTAAGCCCATTTACTAGATAAGTAATTGTTTGGTTAAATTTTATTTTATTTACTAAGCCTCATTGCTTTTGTACATCTTTAAATTATATACATAAAATCGTAAATTTTGCATATGTTCGGGTCGGGCCGGGCCAAAATTCGGGCCTTAAAGTAGGCCCAAGCCCGGCCCAATTATATGATTCGGGCCATGGGCTTTTCGGGCCCAATATCAAGGCCCGGTCCCGGGAAAAAGTCGGGCTAGGCCGGGTCGGGCTAGCGGGTCTGGGCCATTTGATCAGCTCTAACTGAATACAAGATTCGCACACACCATAAGATTCAAAATCAGATGGGTTAGGGATAGTTGTTAATACTAGCCTCTTAATGTGCTACACAATCCAGAATTAAGATTAGACATAGGTCACCAATTTTGAGCCTTTTTTCAATCTATATGACAAGTAATTACTACTTTAGGTCAAGAATATAATTACCTTTGATTGGTATTGGATAACCATTGACCAAGTATAGGCATAAAAAGATACAACGTTTGTTCTATTCACAAAAGTGAAACACTTGTGTCGTACACAAAAGTGGATACTATATTCTTTATTTAGAGGTCATGTACATAATAACGTTTATTAATGTATACCTATAAATTCAAGACTAGATTGATCACATTATAACTTTTATATGTCTCTATGAAAATAGAACTACAATAGTTATATTTCCCTTGTAGGTCGACATTTAATTATGGTTAGTCGTCGCACGAATCATTATTATATGCATTGAATACATTGATGAAAACCATAATAGGTATCTAATACCCAAAAATTGCATTTAGAAAAATAAATGTCGATCATATAGATATTATGGGTGAAAAATTACACCTAATTTCTAACTCTTTAGAAAACTTTGGGAAGATTCTTTTCTTTGTCCTACACTGTAAAATAGAATCGTCAAAAGTTGGGTTCGACACCTTGCTTGGGTTTTGACTTTACTATTCAAAATAGTCTTGCCTTTATCCCTTGCCTTGTGTCAAAGTCGAGCCAACCTACTCTTGAACCTCGTCTTAGCAATTAAGAATATAAACATCATTCTTAGTGCTCCCACTCACTTTCATGAATCTCTACTTAGACAAGTAAATTAGAATTATTGTGAAGACCATTCTTCATTTCATTCATGGTTTTACCTTCAAAAGGATAAACTTTTCATGAAGTGACTACGGTATTTGGTTGTTCACGATTTCAAATAAATCGATTAACCTAGTCATTCCAACTGATTTGGCCTATTTTGAGGTAAGCCTCGATAAGGAGCATTACGACGACATACCAAAATACAAACATTTTCTTTGGAGAAAAATTTGATGTACCATTGTTTATAAGAAGGCGTCACAAAATATTCAAAAACGCTTTTGACTAAGTGTGACTTATTCATTTACTCTTCATAAGAGACATTTGCAATGGTGAATATGAGGATCAAAAGATACAATTCATTTTGTCTTTAGCTACGGTGGTATAAACAGAGATTGCAATCAAAATGCTACCGTATAAAATAATGGAAACCTTTTCCACGATTGAACGGATTTATAAGTTCATAGAAGAAAAATAATTGTCATTGCGCGAATAAAATTAAATATCAACGGAAAATAAACATTCATTGCTTATATATAATTTACTTGAAAAAAAAAACAATTTTAACAAGTCACTCATATAATGACCCCTCACGAAATTATATAAGTGATTCCAAGACCCATAGTTAGACAAAAATAGTCATCGCATGCTACCTTTATCTAAAAATGGTAAGTCAATACTTGACTAATTCTACACTTAGAACTCTTGGTTGATGGATTTCAACTAAATCCATCTCCTAGTCCCAAGATAACGCTTATCTCGTTGAGTCCAATCCAACTTTGGCTTGTGATCGCATCACCCTACTTACCCGAGGTAAAAAGGGACCCACGAGCGTGGTAGCCCTAATGAACACGGGGTTCATAGGTGTTACTAATTGGTAAGGCTAAATCTCAATTTTTAAGTTATGTGAGAGGTCTTGTCAATTTTGTTATTAATTCCCTATAAGCGAACTAAGTCGGTGAATTGTGAATAACGTTGAATTGACAATAACGGTAAATAAAATGCATGTGTTACGATTTTGGCATGAGCGGAAATAAAGCAAGCAACCAAGCAACAATAAAATCCTAGTATGGCCACCTAGCTAATCAAAATTAACTAGATAGTTACAAATTCGGAAACCAACTCCTTGGTCCCTTGCTTCTTCACTTGGAACACCTTCCAAAATGGCACCGTCTTGAGGGAGTCACCGGTCTTCATAAAAATAATTACAAATATACAAATATACAAATTCCTATTATACATTTATACTATAAAATAATATTATTAAATTATACAAACCGGCGATACGAGATCGCAATAAAATTACAACCAAAACGTTATTCCCTTACATTACGGGTAATAACGATAAAAATTAACTAGGCCATACTAGGTACAAAATGTGCATAAATTATTAAATAAATGACATTCATTCATTCAAACATAAATAAAATAAATTGCTGCAAAATTCATGCCAAAATCGTCCTAAGTTCAATTCATGCTCATTGTAGCTCGATTTCTTCCGGGATTCATTGATTTTTAACCATTAAAAATCAATATCAACATTTAAATCGAATTTAAATTCAAACTAATTAACTAAACTGTTTTAGAACTCAAAATTAGTCACTACTAATTTTTTTGGTCATTAATTAGATCGATTTGATTTCATTTGCTAAATATTACGGTTTAATCATAACAATTATGAAATAAAACCAAAATAAAATATAAACATCATAAAATTTGAAACCAAAAAATTTTTTACATTCTGGAACAATTCCAGGAACTATAAAAATAAAAAACATTTGCTCAAAAAATTAAAATTAATTTTATGAACAAATAGCTTTGTATTTAATGGTTTTATCAAATAAAAACATTAGATATAGTAAAACAGTGAAACAAATTATGAAATTTCACCAAGAGTATCAAAATCAGAATTTTAAATGTACAAAAAAAATTTCAAGACCAGAAAAGGACGTTTAAATTTTATGAACATTATAATCTCTTATTATCGACTTTTATCGTATAAAAATCAATGAACATGCAATACATAAGTAAAATTCACGAAATTTTACATACAATATTTAAGAAATGCATGTGAGATCATATTAAAATTTCATGGCCAGAATAAACATGAAACTATTTTTAGTTAACTTTTAACTCATAAAATGCATGTTAACTCGGTTTAAACGCCAAAAATCAAAATAAATAGCAAATTAATCCCTAAAATCACGAAATTTTACCACAAACATTTTGAGGTCAGTAGGTATACATGCACCAAAAAAATTCGTCAGAATCGTATTTTAACTCAAAATCTTTGATTTATTAGTTATCTTATAACTTTAATAAAAATGTCCAAAATGAACATGCATGCTACAAGCTAGCTCTGATACCAATTGAAAGTCCATAGACCTTAATTAGACTCCTCGAATTAATTACTAAATTACTTTTTAATTTAGTTTATAATGATCTATGTAACATGCATGCAAATATAAAGACATTTACATAAAAGAAGAAATTTCCTCACATTGATATGGAAATTATATGGGCACAACAAGAACTCCTTATTGTTGTTCTTGAGCTATAAATATGGATGAACACAAGAAATCTCCAAACTAGAAGACCTCCTTCAAGTTGCACCAAGATTAACCAAAATAATCTACCCTTATTATTAACTAGATAATAAGATAGATATAATACTACTAATATTATGACTATATTACTACACTAGTAATACTTAGTAAATATTAGTATTTGAGAGTTTTAGTGAGAAGAAGAGTTTTAGAAAGAAGTATGATAATTGAACAAAATCAAGTTATGAAAAATGAACAACCAATGTTCATTGTCTAGCCACTTTCCCCGGATGTTTTAGTCCCTAAAAGGACTCTTATTTTTGTTTGATTTGTTCACATGCATTTGAGTGGAGTGTTGTAGTATATATGATGATTATTCTTACTTGTAATGTCACTTTCATAAGTAACTAAATAGTAAAAACAAGAACTAAAATCATCACCTTTGAACTACAACCAAAACCGGTCCATTATGGCCTAGTTTTGGTCCATTTTGATTTTTGATATTTGTCTCACAAATACTTATTGATCATATGGTTAATTATCTTGTATAATTAAGTGTTAATGTGATCATATAACAATTATATGACTCAATTAAATAAATAATATGTACTTAACATTTTAAGTAATATTTTACCATTATATCAATATATAATGGGTCCCACAATGCTTAGTTAATTTATTTTACAACTCCTTGTAAATATAATTAACTAATTACCTCTATCTCAAAACCTCAACTTATTTAGTAATTTAACGATTAATTACTAAGTTAAATCTTATTTAATCGTATTAAAATAAGATATAAATTTATTAGTCAATTATCGCATAATTGAAAAATAAGTTTAATCGAATTTGAGTTCTTAACTCAATTTCTAACAATTAACTCTCGTACATATCGAATATATGTAATGTACTAATTAACTGTATCGTATACAAATAATTCGTTACTATTTGGATTTCATCCTTTAGGTGAGACCGAAAGGGATCAGTTGATCACCGCCGTTAAACGACAATAACTTCAAACTCTAGTCAGCCAACCGTTATTGATTTACGTTCATCAACTGACTAATCATACTATATCGTCAATAATTATCCCAAATTATATTCCATACATAAGATTTATTATGTGGCGCACTATTGTGGGGGACACCTACTCCAAAACGGTCTTGGTTGGCCCGTTAATTGGCCCTTTGGGCTTGTGTCGATACTTGATTGTTTTGTTGTTGTTTTGACGGGTTTTAAATATGTGAAGCATGCGGGAAATATTAAGAAACGATTTTAGAAATGGTTGACCAAAACAGGCCCAAACCAGGCCCGTGGGCCCAGTCCAGGCCCGGTTCAGTCTCGGCCCAGTCCAGGCCCGGCTGACCCGTGAGCCCTCCTTTGGGCTTGTGACGGTTTTTGAGTTTATTGTTATTATTATATCATGTTTTGTAATATTTAGCAAGTGGAAAATTTTAATAAGTAAATTATTTAATTAAACGGTTTTTCATAATATTATTATTTCTCACATGTTAGAAATTATAGCATGAGATTGTAGTTTAATTTGATATCCTTTAAGTCAAGCGGGTTTGGTAAGAATTAATAATTCACATGTTAGGAAATTATAGCATGAGATTATTTCTCACATTTAGAAATTAGAATCAAAATGAGCAGGAAATGACTAATGTTGCTTATGTTCAAGCGTAAAATGGTTAAGTTAAGACTCTGTTTCTAGACGGTTTGACCAAACGGGTTTGGTCAAACTAAGATCTAGTCAGCCCCGTTTTGACTGATGACCCGTCGCGGGACTCGGGTCGGGGATTTGTCTTCAAGTAAGGTTTTTATTTAATGAATGAATGAGCCTTAGTAGATATGAGGCGATATGATATTTGATTATGATTTATATGTAATTAGTAACATGATAGGAGTTTTTCCGTGACGGTTTATGTATGATATATGCGTTGTGGACAAGTTAACGATAGAGAATATGATTATATGGCGTCGTTGACCATTATCAATTCTAATGAGTACCTTAGACCCTGACATGATAGACCTTACTCTCTTTAACGAGTATATAGTTCAACAGCTTGACAGTTTTTGTTCATGGCCTGGGATTTGATACCAAGCCGGGGCATGGCTGCCTAATTGCTTCCACTTTGGGAATGGAGCCAGCTTAAGTACTAGCCAACTCTGCGTAGGGGGTCTCCTAGTAGAGATTCTCATGTACTTTTGGTCATGAGACAGGGAATGGGTTAGCTGTTGTCGCTAGGTCTGCGCAGTCTAGGACTAGGATGTTTATCCTACCTTGTGGTATAGACTCGAGTTACAGAAGTCGACTATTGACTGTGCTAAGAACGTATGCCTGTTTCTAGACGTATTGGTCTTTCATGTTTGATGATTCTATGAATCGTAGAAGGTGAGATGCAAGCCGGCTACGGTTGATAGAGTTTGGATTACCGGTTGTTAACTGATTCACATGATAGCTTGCATGAGTAGCTTAGCCTTCATATGCTAGGTTATATGTGAGTTATTTGTTTCATAACATGAAAAGCATATCGTATATGTTAAGGCTTTGTATTTTCCATATACATCTCTTTTATGTTATTCATGTTTTATTAAACTCGACATTTCGTGGCTGGGAGAACTCGGAGTTACTCCCCACTGACTGTGGCTTCCGTGTTTACATTTAATGCGGTTGGCAGGTTTGTGATGCAAAGATTGGGTACATTGACGAGCTAGCGAGTGAAGTATTAACTTGGACCTATATTCGGTTCTTAGGATTGTATTATTTAATACACTCTTTTATTTCCGTATTTATTAGGGAGATATGTCTCCCGTTTTAGATACTTCTTATGTATAATATTATTTCCTTTTTGTTATGAACCTTTTTGTTTAAGACACCTTTGTTATGATGAATATATTTAATGGTAGGTTCCGGTCTTAAAATTTACCGATTTTCACTAAAGTGAACCTATTAAAAACGTATTCTCATCTTTTATTTATTTAAATTACTTGTTTATCTTTCCGCAAATTCGAGGGTGTCACAGATAGGGTCACGTATCACATTGATGTGTAGATTCTAGATTGTGGAGCGTCTTATCATATATGCCCGCGTAGAGAGTGGTTTACAACTTATGAACAGGTAGATGGGGGCACTGTTTCTATCGTTAATAGTGCAGTTTGTACTATAGTTGGAATCGGCTCAGTCATGATACAGACACATGATGGTAAGCTCTTCACATTGAACGGGGTTAGACATGTTTCACTAATGACAAAAAGTCTGATATCCTTAAGTACACCGGAGAGTAAGAGTTTTGGTTTTCCAGGTGAAGGTGGAGTTCTGAACGTCTGCAAGGCTTCAAATGTGATTCTAAGAGGTATCAAGTAAGAATGATACTTTATATTATTTCTAGGGATCTATGTTGTCGGGTTCTGTTGCCGTTGCATCCTCATATATTAATAAAGAAGATTTGACTAAGTTGTTGCATATAAGGCTTGGTCTTAATGAGTGAAAGAGAGATGCAGACTCTTTCAAAAGAAGATCTTCTGTGTGGTTACAAGTAGGGTTGAGCAAAACCGGTTATCCGCTCCGGTTTTGCAAACCGGAGCGGTTAACCGGTTTTAAAAATCATTTTTTTTCAAAACCGGATCCGAACTGGATTTTTTCGGTTAACCGGTTTTTTAAAAATTATAAAACCGAAACCGAAAACCGGTTTATCCGCACCGGTTTTCATAACCGGTTTTTCATCTTTTTTGGTAATAACCCTATTTAAGTTCAACTTCTTTATTGATTTGTTGACTTACTATTTTACTAGTTTATGGAAACTTGAAAAATGAAATAGGAATTTGATATTTTTGTTGTTTGGACCGACTGTTTGCTTGGAAAACTGAGTTTTTTTTTTTTTTTTCTAAAAAAAATAAACCGGTTCATAAACCGGTACCCGCTTTGAATTTTCTATGAACCGAATCCGCTCTGGTTTTTCATAAAACAAATCCGGTTCGGTTAACCGAACCGAAAAAAAACCGAAAATCCGGAGTCCATTTTTCGGTTTTCGGTTCGGTTTCGGTTAAAAAATTCGGTTCGGACTTTTTTGCTCAGTCCTAGTTACAAGGTCAAGGATCTGGATTTCTTTGAGCATTGTGTATTTGGGAAGCTACATCGCATCAAGTTTCTTAAAAGCAGTGCATTAAACAAAGGGTACACTTGATTATATCCATTCTAATTGTTTGGGTCTTTCTAAGGCGGAGTTGTTCGGATTATTTGTTGATAACATGCCCATTTACATGTGTTTCTTAGATTAAGTTCTCAGGAAATCATGATCCTCCTAGCAGGAATTAATCAAGGAATGTTGAAGTCTTGTTGACTAAGAAGTCGAGTTGTAATATGTGTCATTAATGTAAATGTAAAACCATGATACTTACAACTCCAACAGTCTTAGCAACAGATGACTCATCTGTTTAGACACAACGAGTATGACTGTTGCCCATGTCTGACTTATCTTGAGCAACAAAGTTGGTCTTTCAAATGTTTGAATATGTCAAAACGATTTCCACTTGAATCTGAATTCCCAATTATTTTGAAATGATTTGAAAATGGATTGAAGAGTTGTTAAATAATATTTTCAAAAGGCTTTTCCTTAAAATAACATAAACATTATTTTACTCTTTCAAAAAGCAAGTCTTCTTTTTTCTATGTCTCCCCAAATGCTTGTCCTCTTGTGATTGTTTTACTTGTGACAATAAGAGAGTAAAATTATTTGTGAAAGCTTTTGAGCCGCACTTCCTACTCTACACCCTTTGTTTTATCATTTGTACACTAGCCTTTAAAGTACAACTCTTTGTCCACTTGCTTAAGAGTTGTCTCTCTCAAGGCACTATTTTAACATTTCAAATCATCTCATTCCTTCATAAATAGAGAGCTCAACCTTTCATTTGTTTCCAAGACTTTCCAGAGCAAAAACACATTTACTTGCAAAATTGTTCAAAGGTTTCTAACTATTAAACTTTGCAAAATCTTTCAAAAGTCTTCAAGTGTTACAGATATGACAACTGTTGCCTTAAGTATTGTACTTTCTTATCTCGAATAGTTAGATCTAAACTGTTCTCCTTTACTTCTTTTATAATAACAAGTCATGGAAATTGAATTTGTAACTTTTTTAGATAGAGAGTCGAGTTTGAGACGGAGTAGTTTTAAGTTCATTTCGCAACCGAAGTAGATTGTGGGTCTTCTTTATTGTAAGGGTATTAAGTATCGAAGTCGATCACTTAATTAAAGCAATAAAAGGAAAATTGGACGTAGGCCCTTATAGCGTTGGCCGAATCAATTCCAAAATCGCTTTGTTGATCTTTCGTTTATTTGATTTCCGCTGCAATTGTCATTTACTTGTTTATCACGCTCTTTCAAAGCATTAGTCTTGAATAATGTTAGTGATGAGTCCATTTTATATATAGCTTAACTCCTTATTTTAGCTCGGTTTATATTATTTGATTATTGCACTTCTTTTAATATGTTTGTGAGCTAATTACGTGTTCGAGGTGTATTGCTTGTGTTTGTTACATTTTGAAGGAATCTAAGCATTTAGAGGCTTTTTCCTAGCACATTAGTAAGCATCAAAGTTCACTAAGCTAAATAGAAGCAAGAGGGACCATGTATTGATACTATGAGAAATGACAAGCCCAAGCATGAAGATTTGTGAAATGGTTTGGTGTACGAATGAGAAACCAAAATGGAGCCCAAACTAAGGAGTCCACAACTCAACATAGGGATGCTATTTGGATGCTCATGGGATGTCAAACTATGCAATTAACGGGAGAATTAAGGAGCTTAAAGACGTATCATAGGATTCCTCAAGCATTTAATTGAGTCATTAAGCAAATGTACCAGGATTAGTGGAACCCCGATCGGGGTTGGTGGGCTGTAAGTTGCATCCGTTTCAAGTCCCTCTCCCTATATAAAGGAGAGGGACTTCGACACTTAGGGGAATTTTGGACATCATTGTACACTCTAAAAACACTCTTTTACATAATATCATTAGTCATTAGATTAGGTTTAGAATAATTTAGTTTCCATTAGTTGTTACAAATAATTCCTTTAAGTATTTCAATTTATATTACAAGTTCATTTGCAAGTTATTTGGTTCCATTGTGTTCTTCAATTCCAAGTTTTATTTCCTTTGTTGAGGTCATTCTATTTCTTGTATTGTTTTGTTATTTCCTTTGTCATTTTCATTATTAGTTACTTATCATGTTTACTTTACCATTTGTTATTAGATTAGTTATCACTATGCAAGAGTAGTTACTTTGTCTAGGGAATTAGGGAAGTCATTCATAAATAATAGTTGCAATTGTTGAAATGAGATGTTATGATATCAAATAGTTGTTTATATCACAAAGCATTGTATTGTTAGTCTTTGATTATTGATCACAATCCTTGATTAAATTTGTTAATTGTTTCTATAAGTCGAGAGGCACGGAATTGAATTAGACTAAGCATGTGTTAGTAGATCGACCTAGCCAAAGCGAGAGTTCGTTAAGACTCGGTCTATGGTTGACACTAATATCGAGAGGTGGGTGTCTTTAGCCTAAGCAATTATCGTTAGCATTAATTTCTTAGTTTGACTTGAGCATTTAAATAATTTGCATGTGTAACCCGACCTCCCTAGACTCTTACTTTATTATTATTGTTTTTTCATATACCCAACCAAACCAATCGATAACCGACTTTGATAAAATTCACCCCATAACAACTTGTATAGCAACTCCCGTCTCCTTGTGTTCGATCCCTATTACTACATTTATTTGTGTCTAGGGTACTTATCTTTGATTAGGTGTGCGATAGCATATCAGTTAGTTTCGTTATGTAGCTTTAACTTCATTTGCTAAGACGAACAAGTAACATTCAGATCAACTGTCACATTGAACTCACAACACTTCCATAGTTATTATGATACATTTTTAATACGACAATTTATTTGATTTATCCAACTAACTCTTCGCTTGATGAATAACTTTCTTTAATCAATAAAGACTAAGTTGAAAATTTTAAAAGTAGTACCTAATTCACCCTCTCCCCTTCTTAGGTACTTGGAATCCCTACCCTTCAGGAGTCTTTTGGGAGGTCGCAGATATTTGTGTCGATTATTGATGCCTATCCGAGGAGGACTTGGATATATTTGATAAAGCACAAAAGTGAAGCCCTTAATCACTTTAATCAGTGGAAGACATCAATGTAGAATCAACCTCTGAAGAAGGTTAAAAGGTTGCGAACCGATAACGATATAAAGTTTTGCTGGTCTAAGTTCGACGAGTTCTGCTGGAAAGAAGGGATTGCTAGACATCATACAACCTAAGATACACCTCGACAAAATCGTGTAGCAAAATGAATTAATCGAACACTTCTGGAGAGAGCAAAGTGCATGCTCTCTTATGCTGGACAAAGTAGTTAGTACAACATGCTATCTGATAAACCGGGGACCTCACACAAGTCTGATCTCAAAACTCCTTTTGAGATGTGGTTAGGTAAGCCTGCTAATTATTCTATTTTGAGAGATTTTGGTAGTACAACTTATTATCATGTAAATGAGGGTAAGTTAGAACCTCGAGCAAAGAAGGGAGTATTTGTAGGTAATGGGGATGGTGTCGAAGGATACCGCGTCTGGGAGTATTTGTGGGTTATGGGGATGGTGTAAAAGGATACTGCGTCTGGTCTCCATATGAAGGTAGGGTTATTTTGAGCAGGGATATCGTCTTTGATGAAAATTCTATGATTAATCCTACTATGACATCTGTTATTGTGTCAAAAAAAGTGGTAGTGTTGATAAACAAGTAGAGTAAGAAATCATTCTTGATGCAGGAGAACCACAACAGGATGATCAACAACTACAGTCTGAATCTGAACCATCAAATTCTATCCATTCAGAATCATCCAAGTTTGGCCCGTGAGCGTTCAACTAGGTCTTTTAGGAAGTCTCTGAACAGATTTGATCGTAAAGAAGATAATTTGGTGGGTTTTGCACTCGGTTTGTGAGGAGGTGGATCCAGATTTTGTGAACCATCCACCTACAAAGAAGATATTACCAGTATTGACTCTTCCAAATGGCCAAGGGAAAGAAAGATTGTCACATGTAAATGGATTTTCAAGAAAAAAGAAGGGGAAACAGAGGTTGAAGGGGTCAAGTATAAAGCTCGAATCGTAGCTAGTGGTTCAGGCACAGAGAGGAGGTAGACTACAATGAGATATTCTTACCAGTGGACATACATACTTTAGTAGTAGTTCTTAAAAACGAGATTACTTGAGGTATTAAAAAAACCCTTTTAATTATATATCGCATATACGTATTCTAGAAACTATACTTATTTCTTATTTTTTATGACGGAAAACCGGGAATAGGAAAGGTAACAATGATCTGAATCATTTTATAAGCCACACTCGAGCTTCAACCTTTTCAACTCAAACTACGTCGAGTTGCTCACTCAAGCTCGAGCTCAGGCTTAGATCGACATCGACCAGGTTACACTCACGACCATCCTATGCAAAACTCAGTGCAAAAATACATGAGAAAAGTCAGAAAACTGTGAATTCTCTAAAGAGGGAGACACATGCTATACTAGTGTGAAATCAAGTAATCAACCAATTAAATTAATTTGTTTTAGTTTAATTACCCAAAACCCTGAAAAGAAGTAAAGTAAAATATAACTAAATCATTATATGGATTATCATCATACTTTTACTTATTTAAGGCAATATTGTACGAGTATATATTTGTCAAAAGCCCAAAAATAAATGAATACGCCTCTGTTATTCTCTGCATAAATGAGCAGTATTGGTCATCTATTGTGCGAGAACTCGCTCACACCCAGCATTAGCATTTAGCAGTAGTGAGTAAATGCGCGAGTATAAATTTATAGTGAGAAATTACATTGATAAGGAAAGAAGGTTGTCATCTCCCTTCGAATTTCAATAACAGCTACCAGCAGCATCACTCAGCATATGAAGAGTTGGTAATTGTTTGATGCACCTCCCACCTTTAGGTAGTTAACATCAACCGGTATCTTCCCAAAGTCATCTGCAAAAATTAAGCACGGAATCACAACAATCCTTCGAGTTCACAGGATCTACTGATTTCAAGTTACAGAAAAACAAACCTTCATATATAGTACGTGCGACTTGCACATAATCAGGTATCAGATCTCTGTATATGATCCCATCCGGATGAGCATTCAAAACAACCAAGACGCCTAATGGAAAGTACATCAAATTCAAGTCAGTAATCTAGTAGGCAAAAACTTATGGTAATTGATTTATTGTAGTAGAGCATACGCAAATATTAAAAAGATGTGCTCTTATTTGTTTCACACTTTCAAATTTATCTTCCCGTTTTACTTTGACCATATCCTGGTATACATCACTTGTTTCCCAAGAGATTATATCTAAGATGTAGTATTGTAGTCATAATTTTATCAAGCCCTCACTTCAAATACTATGGCTACTATTTATCCTCATTTGGATAAAAGTTGTTGCTATACTAGGAGCTATATTACTCCAAGTCTCCAACTCAACCACAAGTATCATGCCGTGACATTGAGTTAAGGAGTCAGATATGACTAATTTGAGAAAAAAAAAGTTGCATATTTTTTGGCCATAAATGAAGTATTAAAGACGTCAAAGAGTTGGAGATGCAGCACATAACCAAAGTGAAGTGTCGAAATAACAGTTTTCGTAGATAATGTGTGGTCTTGTTTGTATGGAATGGGTCTATGAGGTAACATTTAGTTACAAATGAGAAAGGATGAATGATTACCAGGTGCCACCCAATCTTTATTTGAAGTGCTTGGCATTGGAGCCAGCCAAAGAATATTCCTCAAGTTCATCTCCTTGTCATAAGCTACATTAGAACCTGCAAATAACAAAGCTTCATTACAATAAACACAGAACTTGACTGAAACTACCCGGACTGTCACAGGCTAAACACTCTCCAGGAACATAATTCCTTCGTTGTATTTTACTAATGTTGTAGCATGTGGGGGATAGGAGAGTAAATAAGCCGAGCTTGCTTGGCTAGCCCTCCAAATAGGTTTGGTCAAAGACACAAAGCTCAGTTCTAGCTCGGTCAAAATGATACGACGCTCGAGCTAAGCTTGACTACATCGAACTGCGCCGGAGCCTGGAGCTCAGTATGGCTTTGATTCAGAATCCCATTTGCGCTTGTTTATATTTCATTTCGTTTAATTATTCTATTCTATGATTCAATCTACTAATTAGATTAGATTTTATAATTATATCCCTAATCAATTAAATTTTAGTATTTCATATTCATCAAAATAATAATACAGAGTTATAATTATAATTTTTTATTTTATTTAAAGAGGTATCAAAAGAAAATAATTATTAAACAAAATTTTAGTATTTCATATTCATCAGAATCTGATTTTCAACTACCACAAATACAACCACTCCCTATCCGAACTTTAACTTCTGAAGTTTCTGCTTAATTTAAGTATTACCACCACCAGCATGCTGAAACTTTTTAGCACCAGTTTCTCAGGTTTTTAAGTTCAACTTTAATTTTTATTTTGCAGTACTTTATCAAGTAAAATCACAAAAATCCTAACGAAGAACAGGAGGTTTGAAAACTTTGATAATATAGGAATCTACATGTTCATCCACAATATAAGTGCGAGTGACATTTTAGATAGGGGAAATATGTTCTACCGAATAGGAAACATTAAGTGCTGGCACAAACCTGTTTGGCAGTACCCCATGTTGAACGGGAAAACCTTTTTTTCATATGCTGGATATTCTTTGGCATGGAACCTGCCATTCAATGTTGTCATATGGACAGTAAATAGCAGAGTACGGTCATCTGATAGAAGTGTGAATGAAAGAACCCAAAATAAAGCCAGATGATAAAATTCACACAGCATATCTATCTGTTAACAATAAGTGCCTCAACTTCCAAGTACCAAGGAGGCTAAAAGGCAACCTGGTGCCTCTAAGACACATTTCTATAGATGTATTTGGTATATGGTGACATGGAGAAGATGGAGTTGCAGTTTAGTAACAATAAGTTGGTGTAGATAACCGATAACGGGGAGCGAGTGTGATCCGAGGAAGAGCTTTGCCCTCTAACTACTTGGCATTCAATATTATTCAGTCATCTCACAATCATACACGCCTATTTATATTGACTAGTAGTCTTCATCTCCATTTGTTAATCCTGAAATCATTTCCTGCCTTCAGCTTTGTCCTGACACACGTTCAAAGCCCCGGAAGCTCAAAGCGATGCTAACAATGAAGCACACACTCATACCTCCTACGGATGTTGTAACACGGATGACAATGAGAAGGCTCGACAAGGAAAGATGGGATAACATAATAAGCGTAGAAGTTTTGGACGTACAAAGTAGAAAGTTATTTATCTAGGCATAATTCTACGTTACTCAGACTCGATCACAAGTATCCAACAAAGGTGCGTATTTAAATGTTGAATTTGGCTATTTTATGAAAAAAAACATGATTTTGGCTTTCAATGAAGTGTCCAAGTGTCACACTCATGCGGGATTGTAGAGTATCGAACACAGGTAGCAACTCTAGCAAGGTCATATACGGAGTCGAAGTAACATAGTGACATAACACATGCCCATGAACACAGTCAGACACAGGCACACAACAACAATTAGAAAGGAGAATGTTGTTTTGAGATCATCACAGCCAGCCAGTTAAAATAAGCAACACCAACTACAAAGCAACAGTAGCTCTGTAGAATTTAGTACCAAATCGACTATTTTGAGGGACAGAACAAAAAGGTCCTGTGCAGTGTGCACACTAGAGTATGCTTCTGGTTAATTAGTCATCTGTACATTTATTTGGAATGGGAAATCAGTTGCTGAGCTCAAAAGACGTAGAAGTATAGGACGGTCGAGGAGATCAATCATTCAGTAGCTGCTCAGACGGAAACAGTAAGAGGCGTACCAACTGACATTGTCATTTTTAGATAATGTGATGTTTTGGAACTTACAATATTCCAAGTCGTCCTGTTTCTTTAGCCAGAAAAACGTGGCCATGGAAAAAATCATATCGGCTCAACGATACATTCAATCCTACAGCTGGACCTCGAGAAACAATCATTTCGAACAAGAATCTTATGTAAGTATTCAACTCCTGAAAATTTTGATAGCCAACCCACATTATCCGTCCAAAACCGTACACAAACTAAACCCGAGAAATTTTTACAAAAAGAAAATGAAGAATTATTTGGTGGAAACCTCATGTATGAAGTGTCTGCCATAAGGAGTTCTAGTGAGCTCACACTTGCATTCCTTTGATCCTTCAATATCCGGCACCTACAACATAATCAACAATATATACAATGCCTAGGGGCTAACCTAAGTAGAAAACACAAATTCTTATTTAGAACCCGAGTTAACTATCTTAAACTTAACACGGGTTAAGACCGACCATTTCTGTCAGACGGAAAAAATGGACCCATTTATCGCCAAATGTGACCACTTTTGAAACGCAAGCTGTAATATTAGCAAAAGCAAATGTGGTCACATTTGACCATAAAGCGGTCTCAAAACCCCGTCTTATAATATATGGAATTGAGTAGGAAAAAGGAACTGACAGGAATAGGGGTGGGATCTAAAGCACGATAAATGGCATCGGGATCGGCACCGGAGTCAAAGGAGAGACGAGCGAGCTCCAAAACAGCGGGTGGGGGCCACCATATACGCCCATTATCAACAGCATCACTCTCTCTCCGTTGACCAAGTTGGGTCATTGACCTCCGTTTGAGGTCGTAGGTTGTGGGGTGGAAGGGAACGAGGAAGTTGAGACATGACCAGAGGTCTCGGGCGACGGTGGGGTCAACTTGGGCGGCGCGGTGGGCTGGGCCCAGTAGAGAGAGAAGGTCAACTGCGGTGGCTTTGGTGGGGCTGAGTGTACGGTGGTGCGACGCGGTGATTGTGTTGGTGTTGGTGGTGAAGGAAAGCGAGATGAAGAGTGCGAATTTGAGGGAGGAGGAGGAGAGTGTGTGTTTAAGGTAATAGTTGCTCCTCATTTCTCGGACTATCATTTTCTTTCATTCTTCCCTCCTTCCTTGTTTTTTTTACTGTATTAGAGGTCCTCGAAGGGACGCCTCGTTTCGTTGTTGCTACTCCGTACTTCCGTCGGTAGGGATGACAACGGGTCGGGTTTGGGTCTGCTCCACCTAGACCCGGATCTGTAATTTCTACCCTAAGACCCAATTAGGGAAGTTTATGAGGCGGGGTGAATGTGGAGGAAGGGTAACCACCATGACTCCATGAGCATCCGCGAACTATAATGCGTATCCACGACTCGTGCGGATGAAACTTTTCAAATCCACACTCGTTCTGCGTGGACTCGCTAACCCGCTAAATTACCTTTCTCATCATGAAACAATTTTTAAAAATAAAAAACTTGAATCGAACACATTAAGTTTCTTATAGCTTATACAAATAAATCTCTGCAAAGTGGTTTGAAATAATATAACATTCAATTAACTAGTATATAATTTTTTCCAACAAATGATTGTTAAAAATTAACTAAATTATCTACGTCACAAAGATAATCTACTTATTTTACTAAATCTAGCTAAATAGAAGTTATAACAGAAACGAGAAAGAACAAATAAAGAACGATAAAAAGAATAACGCATAAATTTACGTGGTTCACTGACGGTGCGTTAGGTACGTAGACAGAGCAGAAGGGAAGAGAGTTTCATTAATGTTGATGAGTTTTCAGATTTAGATTCAGATTGTTATGATATGAATAATTGCTAGGATTGCGCTTAGAGAGTATATATACTACCACTTTCTAATACCTAATACAAAAAACCTAGAAATGCTCAAAACAGAATTAACAGATACCGCATAGTCACTCAGATTGACAACTAAACTGATTCAAGGCATATCCAACAGTAGATAAGCTACCAAACAAGTCTCTTTTATTAATGACCCAAAAATCAACTAAACGTATATAGACCCAACCCGAACCACACCCAACTCGAAATAGCATAAATTAAACCGATTATAGTGGCTAGGGGTGAGCAAAACCGGGTACCCGATACGGTTTTAATAACCGTATCGGGTACCCGGTTTTTGAAAGGCCAAAAATTAGAACACGGATCCGACCCGGTTTAACCGGGTACCCGGTTTTCGTATACCCGGTTAAACCGGGTACCCGGATCCGGTTTAATTGATAATGCTCAAACCTGAAAATCGAGTCCACAACATTAGTAACAACCAATAAATAAGATGCTTATATAATCCACTAGGATCATTATTACAAAACACAATTACTTGCAAAGTCAGTAGGTAAAATAGCAAAATACAAATTTGCAAAATTTCACACAGAAATTTGTCACTAATAAAGTGAGTTGCGTATATTACCAGTTTCACATAAAATGATTGGTGCTCAAAATTTCACCCATATAGTCAAAACAGAAAACAAAATTTTACATTCAACTTTTTTTTGGTTATTTTTAATTAAACCGGATCAAAACCGTATACTCGGTTTTGATTTTCCCCGAGCCGGACCCGGTAGGGTTTTTTTTAAAACTGTATCGTATACCCGGAAATTCGTATCGTGTACCCGGAAATCCGTGTAATAAAAACCGTATACCGTATCGTATCCGTATATTAAAATCGTATCCTATATTTTTGCTCATCCCTAATAGTGGCTAACCGAATTGAACCCTATCAAAATGGAACTAAAAATCAAAACTAAGGTTAAGTTGATTTAAATCGAACTTATTAACTCAATCAGAAACCTAACCGATTGACACGTTTGCCAGCTCTATACGACTGACACCATCTTTTTTTTTTTCATAATTACGTATGCTTAAATGTACTCCGTTGATTAATCATTCTTTCTACCCTTTCCCTCAAAATGTGTAGTCAAAAATGAAAAATGCCTAAAGTGACACTGGTTCACTCACTGTTTTAAGAAAAGCTCTACCCTTTGACTTATAGGTGCAGTTCAACCGTTTGATAAACTATTGCAATGGAGTTGGATACAAACTGAATTTCATATAATCATTTGTGATCTTTGAGCTTAAAAAGTGTATTTTTTCGTTGGATTAATACTGAACTTGGTTTTGTATTATTACGGTAACGAGATCTACAGAGATGATGGTGATGGGATTTTGCATTTGTAGGTTTATGATTGCGAAAACACCTGCTATTTTATACAAGGAAATAATCAGAAGTAGCTAATGATCATGTAATATTGCATTGGACAGACCTTTCTTGAAATGATTTTGATTTTCGTGCCTCAGTTTCCTTCTTGCTTTTTTCCGCTTTCGACTGTTCTTATATGGCAGCATTTTTATGAGCATTCTGTCCACATTGTAGTTGTAACAGTTTCTCAATCTTTTGATGCAAACAAGAGGCCTAAAGAAGAAGATAATGCCCAAAGGCAACCCAACAACGCCTCCACTGATTAACAATCGGAGCTCTTTCTTCTAATTCCAATATGACCCATGTAATACCCGTAAAATTCGTCAATAGAGATAAAAAGGGAAATTAAAAATTAAGCGTAATCGAATTTAGTAATAAAGGATTTTAAAAAACTAAAATCAATGGAGATAGAATGGAAGATCTAGTGGCGATATAGCTATAGCTTTGTTGTTAATCGGGTACGAGTTTGGGGAAAGTAATTAATAATAAAATATTAATGTGGAACATTATAAATATATATCTATAAAATAAAATCCGTACATAATAAAATATGAGGTAGAACAAATAAAATCTTGACGTTAGTAATTGGTAAAAAACTGTCGAACAATTGTGTGCGTAATAGACCGTCGCGCCATTTAAAATTCCGCCGCCCAAACCCGTCTCCCATGCATCACAAATCTGGAAAATATAAGCCATAATCATGCCTAGGAACCTACCTACTTGAGAATGCAAAATGGACCAATATATGCAAATATTCTCATCCCCTTTGTCCCCCATTTGTGACACCACACACCTCCCCATTCACTATCTTTTTCTCTTCTAAAAAACACACTTACTTAAACACTCAACCCTCATTATTTCCTCCACTCCATCATATTTCAAACACCATTTTACAAAAAGAAAAAATAAAGAGAGGTTAGAGGGAGAAAGAGAGAAGAAGAGGAGGAAGAAGAAGGAGCATTGTAGGTGGAGGATCTTGCCTAGCTTATGTTCTTCACCATGTAAGGAACATCTAAAACCATTTTATTTTGTGTTTCAATATCTTCACAACACATATTCATATTTTTCTTAAACTATAAACTTCAACAAACAAGTCTCCATTCATGCATGCATAAATCTGAAGGATCGATATACGCAGCGGAAATAATAAATATACGATCCTTTAATATACCTATTACATTCAAATTGATGTAAATAAAGGGATTAATTCACATACCTGCAATTAAGTCTCTAGTGTATCCACACCGGGTACGAACTACACTCTCAACCTTTGAGACGACTCGGAAATATGAGAACTCTCGAGAAAATCTTTTTCTCTCTCTTTTATATTTCGGGTGGAAAACTAACTCAATGAATTGTGTTATTTTCCAATTACCAATTCCAAGTATTTATAGGGAAGAATAAAATAAACTCTTTATTTTATTTCCTTATTTTAATACTATGGAATACTTTCTCCTTTTATTAAACATATCTTCCGTGTTAGCAGTTAATATAATAATATGTCATTTAGATACTTTAATTATTATCATATAATAATATAAAGCTATCTTAAGTGTAAACGTTAACCTGTAAGCGTGTGACCATCTAGGTTCAACATTAAGCCAGTTGTAATTAACAATACCGATCTGATTGGGTCTGGGGCATAATTCGAACAATCTCCCACTTAGAGTCAATCGTCTTAATTACTAATCGAGGTTAACGTCTAACAACACTCCTCAACGATTGGATAATGTGAATATCAACATCCAATGAAGATGAACCTGTTTAAGGGTAATGTATCATTTACTTCCATCATTCCAACTCCAGATCATCGTAGGGTATAGTTTAAAAACTGTCAAACCCTGTTTGATAACCACTATGCTCCATCTCAATCAATATGGTTGTCGAATCGACTTCAAGAAACTCATTTCTTGAAACATTCATCTGCCTTGACCAAGATCTTGATACAACCAATAAGATTAATGTCAACATAAAGTTCAAACTCGTTACCTAGAGTTGATGGATTCCACCCGACTCACCACTAACTTCATAGGTACTCAATTAAACCCAATAAACGTTCAACTAGTATTTTTACACACTAGTTGTCAGGCATCAAAGTATAACAAGTATTCTATTAATTACAATGGTGAACTCAGGTCAAAGGAAAAAGAATTACATTCACTCCTCATGAGAATTTCCAAATTGACAGTTTTTAGGTAAAACAACCATTGGGAAACCTCCTTTCGGTCAGTTCAATGATCATATCTCTATATGGTCACCAATCCATACAACGTAATGAATGAGATCCATTATATTCATCCAATGAATAAAGTTGTACATATATTAGTCTATCTGGATCATCATAGCCCTTTCTGATAACCCTTGGACCAAGAACTTCTTTTGATTAAACCCTCTAATGGTTGACTCTCATTATTATAATCTTCATTATAATGTCAAGCATACAGTTCAATCAAGGACTTATCACATATGGTTCTCAAACACAATATGATAAAAAAATGATGCCATTTTATTAATATATCAATTAATAACAACATGAAATGTGTTCAAAAATAATGTAATTAATGATTGGGTCTAGAGCATAATTTCAAAAATCATCTCCCACTTGACCTGGAGCCAATCACTTATGAACTTCAACAATTTTATTCAACCTTTTGTACTTGAACATCACTCTCTTAGGACAATCCTGTCTAGATAGAGAAATTTCAGAGCCTATTGGTAAATAGCCCTTTTTGGAATTTTCCATGTGATACTCTTTAAAATGGTATCAATGTACATAGAGTGGGAGTGTCCAAGCAACTTCCTTGATCTATCTCTATAGATCTTTATTCCAAGAATATAAGTTGCTTCTCCCAAATCTTTTATAGAGAACTGTTTATGTGACACCCTCAAATTTGCGGAAAGAAAAAAAAAAAATTATTTAAATACATAAAAGATAATAAAACATAACGAAGGTGTCATAAATAAAAAGGGTCATTACAAAACGGAAATAATATTCTACAAAAGAAAATATACAAGACGGGAGACATATCTCCCGTATAAATACGGAAAAAAAAGAGTCTTCTAATCAGATACAAATAAGAACCGAATATGGTCAAGGTAAATATTCGCTCGCAGCTCTGTCAATGTACCCCAAATATGCATTCACCACCTGTTCGACCGCATTAAATATAAACACGGAAGCCACAGTCAGTGGGGAGTAACTCCGAGTTCTCCCAGCCACGAAATGTCGAGTTTAATGACACATGAATAACATAAAAGCAATGTATATGGAAAATACAAAACTTAAACATATATGATATGCTTTCCATGTTATGAAACAGATAACTAACAAATAACCTAGCATGTGAAAGCTATCATGTGAAACCGATAATAAACTATAACTCGAGGTAGGGAAGCTGGTATGCTAGCTCAGAGGTTCCTCTCAGAAACATGGCCGTGATACACTCAAACCCTAATCAACAAGTAATCATGTGAATCAGTTAACAATCAGGAATCCAAACTCTATCAATCTTAGCCGGCTTGCATCTCACCTTCTAAAACTCATAGAATCATACAAACATGAAAGACAAATACTTCTACAAACAGGCATAAGTTCTTAGGACAGTCACTAGTCGACTTCTGTAACTCGAGGCTATACCACAAGGTAGGAAAACATCCTAGTCCTAGACTGATCAGACCTAGCGACAACAGCTATTCCGTTCCCCGTCCCATGACATAACCGTCTATGAGAAAATCTACTAGGCGACCCCCTAAGCAGAGATGGCTAGTACTTAAGCTGGTTCCAACCCCAAAACGGATTAGGCAACCATGCCCCGACTTGGATATAAACCCACCAAGCCGAGACACAAAAGCTATCAAGCGGCAAACTCCGTATGCCCGTTAAAGATAGTACGGGCCTATCAATGTCATGGTC